>JAPYZS010001260.1:0-23841 GCA_030522925.1 Trissolcus japonicus | reverse complement strand
TACGTGATCCACTCAATTTTTTTACGTCTGTTAAAAATTCAATGAATATTCCTATTTTTAAATAACTTCATTTTGATTAATTGAAAAAGCTTTGGAGATACGAAACAAGGTAAATTTATATGAATAAATTGTTTCACCTGAATGTTTATTTGAAGAAATATAATTTGTTAAAGCTTTAACAGATTTTATTGCGTGGATATTTTTAATTTTCTATTATTTTTGTTATAAAAATGTTCTGCTTGTTACCGACAAATAAATAACCCAGCTGTAATATTCTTGTCATAAATTTTTGCGACAGCAATTCTTTTTTTATTTTCATAGCAAGTGTTATAACTGTGTTTCTGTTTCTGAGAAACAACATAAGAGAAAGTAGAATATGAAGTTTATAGTGATGCATAATAAATATTGACGAATCAATTTTTTCACTTGAAATCATGGTTGTAAGAAACATGTTGAAATATTGATATTAAACAAAAAGTTTTTTCTTTATCATTTTTTATTAAACACAATTATTGTTATTTATATGAATTCCCTTGTGAAAAACATTGCATAAGTTTACCACAATATTCTGACAGGTGTTTTCATATATGTTTAATTCTCAACGGTCTCAGTTGTTTTTCATTTACCGGCTACAACTTTTCAATTATTCCGTAGCCTAGTTATAGTGCAAAGTTTATTCTTTCAACACAGTGTGTTATTTCAGATACTGTCTTAATAACTGGAGCTTTTACCTTTTTTTTTAAATAAGAACATACGGTATTGATTATCAGCCTTACACATTCAACTAACCCTTTTTAATGAACTTTCTATTTTCACAACAAAATCTATTGCAAAACGTTAATTTGCATTTTGAAATACGTTTGAATAAAATGGGATTAGTTCAAGGAAGAATTTTAATATAATTCTTGAAATGTTGATGGACTCTTTAAATCTGAATAAATGAAAATTTCAATTTCTGCAAAAAAGTGGATTGGACTGGACTTATTTTGAGTGAATGTTCACGTATTCAGATTTACAGAGGATGATAAATCTGCAGTAAATGAAATTAAAATCAAAATTATTCTGTCATCTCAACTTAACATTTCTTAAAACGGAATACCCGTACGTTTTATCGGTAAAGATAAAAATGTATCAGATCCACGATGCTAAATTTTGAAAAGCATATTGATGCTGAAGTATAATTTTAGAAAATGTGTATGCCGGTTTCATTTCGACTATTCATGTTCGTCATGACTTTCGTTACGACTGTGCTACGTCATATGGATCAGTAGTAACGAGCTTAATGCGGTCAGACGCGCAATTTTAATTTTCTTTTCCAACAGTGCATTGGTATTATGAGAGCTATCGAAATGTGCAGTGGCATAAAATCAATAAAACAATTAATAGTGAAACGTTACTGGTACCGAAAATTAGTCTCAAAATAGTAATGCAATTAATAGTAATAATACTATAATAGGTCAACAACTTTCTTGATGATGCATTTATACAGCCGGTATTGATCGAATATACAGACGAGTGTTTAGCTCTACTTTATTTTGAGAGTAGATTAATATGCATTGTACGTCAACCCGGCATTTGACTAACATCAAACGCGTTTACATTCCATATATTCGATTTGACCAACCTTGACACGACGTAAGGTTCAAATGAATATTTAATGATTAACCTGCAATTTTGGCACCGCTTTGAGCATAATTCAAATGCAATGTTTTTCTACATGAGAATTTTAAATGCGAAAAGAGATTGAGTAAACTGAACTGCTCAATTATAGCGGTTTCGCTGATAATGATAGATAGTTTTGATGGGTCGGTTAATTATTGCATGTTGGTAAGGTTCATCAAGTGGCTAATAGGTTAAAAAATTTATACTAAACCAGTAAATCAACTGTGAATAGTTTGTTTTATGATATTCGGATACTACCACTTCAATGAGTGAATCATTTACATGGACGTGCATAGTGTACCATTACTCTAGGGATATCAACAATCGCATTATTATTTATGTCATCACTTATGGTTTACGTGCAGAGAAGAAGGAATCAGCAATGATCCCAATCAAAACAGATCCATTCTATTAAATCTTATCAATAATTAATTAATAAATACTTTTTAGCAAAAAAAAAAATTAAATTCATCAGATTTGTTGTTTGGAAGCAAAAACGGATAACTCCATTCTTGAATTTCAAAAAATTTATTTTTATATTGAATTTTTTTTATAACTAGCAGAAAATTTTCTTGATGGAAAAATTTTAAACTCGAATAAATTTCTGAATTTTCAGAAAATTATTTCTTCGAATTCTGAAAAATGAAGTTATCTGTTTTTGCCTTCAAGTCACTAAAATGTAAACAAAATTATAACATTTGAGGCAACTAATTAAGTTTTTTTTTAATATAAAATATATTTCCACTGAATAAGATATTATTGTTTGAGAAGTCATGTTGACTCAACGCATACATTTTCGAGCCTCGTTATTCTTTTAATAGCAGCACCTGAATATCAAACATTTGCTTTTGATAAAAGGTGTTTTAATGACGATTCTTTTGTCGCAATGAAAATGTGTCTTTTCAGAAACTACCGTGAATAATTATCATGGTTGTTTTCAAATGAATAACTGACGATGCTATCACCTCTGAACTGAGATTAAAAAGCTCTCTAGCTGTGTATCAACAATATCTATTCTTTATCATTCGTGTTGCCATTAGAAACAAGATCAACTTGATTTATTTTATATTATATTTACAAGTATAGTAATATATTTTCCGAAAATCTTTTACCTGTAATGAAAGCTTTTGTGCAAATAAAAAAACATGAAAAATAAAAGAAATAGAGAAATAGTAATTGTTGATTAATCTTTTTCGTTTGTGACAAATAGTTTCGAAAGTAAAATTATTTTTCATATTGAATTGAACGTTTTAGCCAAACAAATATTTGAATTGTTTGATCTTTGTCTGAAACAAACATCAGTAAAAATGAACGGAATTTGTTAAAAAAACTGGACGTTCTATCTTTTTCAACGGAAATGTATTCATAGATTAATACAACTTTGGAAGGAGTTTTTTGTTATGCAGAAGAAAGTTGAGCATAAACGAAACATTTTTTAAATTAATTGATAAAAAAAAGTAATGAAAATTTAAAAAAAAGCATAAAAAACAATTATAAACTATGTGACGACGTTGGAGGTTTGACAATACAACAAGCACGAATTCAAATAATTACTTTGAGTAATTTGATTGAAGTATCGTTACATACATATGTTATACGACATTTCACCGTGTATTTCGAATGAGACAAAAACTGGTTAACAACTCTTAAAAAATTGATTCTACGTTTGAAGAGATGCAGAAAAAAATGAACATTCGCTTATGTATGCTCATATGAAAAGAGCAACAATCGCAACGATTTCTCTCTCGAGACAATGGAAGACCAGGGCAGTGGAAAGTTTCGTGCTCAGAATAATCTATAGCCACTTGTTACTCGCAATGTTGAGTTAACTGTAGCCTGCAATAACTCGTTGCAAATTTCAGACAGATCAAATGTCTATTTTACCTTTTTTTCAACCAAACTCATATTAAAAAAAAGTAATATTAGAAGTGCAGTTTTGTTATGAAAAAATTGTTCATTGTAAATAATACATTTATCATCAGTTTGTTTCACATTTTTGAAATGATAAACAAAGTGGTTATTGAATTAAGATACTCGAAAGTTTGCTTTTATATATCAATATGAATTCTTGTTTAAGTGATGTATTTGACAAACTGTTTACTTATTGTAAAGTGTGTGTACGGAATAAATTAATTTAAACGGCCTGACGACAATACTGTAATATACAACTTGAACCATCTTGGAGTAACTTAGTTTAACTTAACTAATTTTAGAAGTAATCATAGAACATAGAATCCATTATGAATTATTAAATGCTCTAAATTATTTTAATTATGTTATCCATAGCATATAAATTCAAATTTTCGTGATGAAGTTTACCATATATATACCTTCATATATACATTTATGAGTTGATAATTCTATTATAATCTTTTCTGTTTTATTTGTTAAACTGTCAACCATCTGGTTCAATTAATGTTCAGTCATTTACAGCTATTTCATACGATCCATGTCATATATTTATTGTTTCAATAAATGTAACAATTTAGAAAATGAGATTTTTCACGTATCTTCAGCTTCAAAATAAAGCTCTTGGATGGTTCTGCCCATTTCAAATAACTCAGGAAAGATACCCTGACATCTTTAATGTTTTTCGTTTATTAATGTCAACTTTTCATACTTCTGTCAGAATTATTCTATAAAAAATTAAGATAATATTAATAAATTGGACAATTGAGTATTGAACAAATAAACTTTGTGTTATTAATTGTATCAGTTGGGTTTTTGATATTCAACTTTTTGTGAATTATTAATTCTCGAACTAACTTTTATTCCAAACAAAATTATATCTTAGAAAAGAAAAAAAAATGCATGAAATGTTCAGGAGAAAAATCCGTAACATAAAGCTTAGTCACGTCCGATGAAAAATAGCGCTGTACCACTATCATTCACAAAGTAAATTGGATAAACCGTATAGATTCGTGTACTGTCAGAGAATTATACAAGGATAATACTGCATAAAATGGTACAATACAACCTCTTTTCACGGTATAAATTGACGCAGTGTTATTTATGAGATAAATTTTGCATACACCATATTCGAGATTTCATTTGAATAATTAGACAAGCTCTCTGCGCCTGTGTACAGGACAAGAGTGTATTTCCGTCAGAGACGGCATGTACATCAGTTTATTATCATTAACAAATGAAAAAGGTGTAATCATATTAAACTAAATATAACGTGTACTTAATGTGCGATCAATTATACAAACAACAATTTGAAACCTAGGCTTATATTGGAGATGAAATTTACCACTCGTATTTATTTGTCATTATCAATCCTACGAAATTTCAATGTTGCATCTGTCATTTAGTTATTTTTTATATATCTCAACTCATTCACCACATCGGTGAAACAAAAAATGCAATGTGCATTTAAGATTTTTTTATGTATAAACATAAAGAGATTACTATTATTATTATTATTATTATTATTATTATTATTATTATTAATATTATTAATATTATTATTAAAATTAAAAGAGAATAGTCATTGCTATATTATAAGAAGAGAATCTGATGAATATAGATTGAATTATATGAATCTGCTATATATTATGTTTTATTATCTTAAATAGTAAAAACACAATCATTCGCACATTGTTACAAAGTTACCCTACCGCTGAATAATTTATAATGAGCCGCAAGTTTATAATTTGTCTTTGGCTTTATTGAGTGTATGCAAAATAATTCTCTCGTTTGAAAAAACTGAGTTTTATAGTCTCAATGGACATTGTTGTGAGAGCTAGTTATCCACCGTGCGCTCGAGAAGTTTGATTGTTATCAACGTTTGTTTTTTTATACATCTTTTCAACTTCAAGTGTGAAAAATGACAATAAAGGTGTTAATGTAAATAATGAAAAAAGTTTTATTCAATTTCATTGCTTTTCATCAAAGTTTTTCATTAATATACCCATACATAGAATATGACGAAACAGTCAATTTAATTTAAAAAATTAATAAAGTTAAGAAAACTTCTATTATAAATAGTTTGTGGTTTTGAAATAATTTTCAAACGTATTCGTTTGAAACTAAAACTGTTCTAGTTTTTAGTGTTAAATGCGATGAGGCACTTAACTCGATTTGATGGGATGGAGTAAAGCTTTTCTTGATTTTGTTAGAAAAAGAATGATCCGCAGAGAACATTATCTTAGATGCACATCCGATCAAAGAGCCTAGGATTCTGTCAGAGAAACGTAATTACGTGAATTTTCTGCAAGCGTACTATCTCAAATCTTTCTTGTGCGTGTCTCCAATTACTCCGTTACACCAGTGTTATCTTTGTGGATACTAGAAACCACACAACTGGTAGAAAATCGATTGAAACTTTCATAATTATAAAGAATTCATAATTTAGATTCACGAACAATTAAAAAACAAATTCAGTTCAGTAATTATGAAGATACTTATTTCTTCAACAAAAGTGTTATTTTTCTTCAAATATTTGTCAGACTTGCTTTTTTATGTGTTTCCTCACTTTTTTCAAATTCTTTCGTAAAATCCACTTTGATTACTAACCGCGTCATAAAAAGAGGAACGGAAAAGCAATAAATAAACCATCAGTGTAGAGTTTCTCAAAGAACAAAACAAACAGAACATTGTGGTAATTTCGCTATTTTTCTCTATTTGTCAAAAAGAGAATGAAAATAAAAACAAATTGACGTTTTTTTACAATTGAAATGTTATTCAGTAACAATTATTGTTTTCCGTCAACGATTATTTTTCAACAGATTAATTGGTAGATTTGATACAGGTTGTGTTGTAAAAACGATAACAATTTGATTCGAATCAGTTTACTGAATCACCCAATTTTAACACGATAAAGACAATTTATTTCAACATCGCCGCTATTCAAATATGTTCAAAGGAATGAGGCGAGGGTGACTCAAAGAATCATAAATAAAAACTTTTTTTTGTTAGCACACCGAAATAAATGATTTCTTTGGAAACAAATTCTTAACTGGTCATAAATTTATCAATCAAATTAGTTATCAAAAGAAAAATATGTGACGACTAAAATAACTCTTTTTTTTATAAATGATGAAATACGTTCAAACCCAACTAAATACAATTTTAAGTTTATAAAAAGTTATGCTCTAGCAGAGTATCAAAAACCATTGGTGCATAGAACCGATTCTTCTTTGATTGACTTGCTATAGCAGTTTTCAATAACTTTAATTGATGTCTGATAAAAGATGCGAAGTTTATTCTACAGGTTTGCTTGTTCACTTGACATAAAACCGATAAGGACCATAAATATTAGCACCCCTGTTGTTTTCGTTACTTATCTCGATAGGTATATAGATGTACGCTTTTGGATATGCACCAACGGAATGCAAAGTTCGTTCCGAGATCCCGAGAGATAACAACGTATTGCTTAGCAGTCCTATTTCTGCTTTCATTGTTGCGCCTTCAGAAGATTCGTTCATAATTCCATTTTCGAATCAGCAGCTTGCTCTTTCGTATAGATATAGAATGACACAGATTATGTTAGACTCAAACCAAAACTGTCGAATCCATCCAATCTCAGCCGATTGTATTCAGGTCAGTTATATGTCATGCTATGTATTATTCGTTCAGTTCTTTGCAATTCCCGATGAATCCCAAGTTGTGTTTCGCTGTACAAGGCAATACAAAATTGTAAAAAATATCAAACTCATGCTCGATGCGAACATTTACCGCGCGCTCTTACGTGCTAAATCGCGACAGTCATTTTATAGCATTTCTATAGCAACTAGAATTTGTAACTACTAAAGTGATGATACATGTTTTTCATAAATAAACGTTTCCATAAAATAATAACAAAGAGCAACGAAAGCAGAGGCGCCGTGTATTGATTTCTACTTGTCCTCTTGTACGCGCAACAAGGTACACTTCTGCAATTGTTTTGCGCAGCAAATTTTAAAATTTCGATAACGGTTATAGCTATTACAACAATTGTCTCATTTAGAGTTCAGGTCATCGGTTTTAGATACGACCTATAAATACAAAATTGATTGATCAAATAATTAAGTTTATTTGAAATAATCATAATCAACTCTTCTCATTCATTATTTATTGTTGATATTCATATTTTATTTTAATGTCTAATTCATTAACTGAGAATAATTTGCGTACAAACTGACAAGTATTGAATTATGCAAAGCAATTGGATGATAGATTTATAATTTTTTTAATATCTTAATCAATATTAACGTACGTAAATTTTGTCAATTATAAATGAAACTAAAATGCAGCCTTAAGCTTCTAGTCCATATGGTATTGTAAAAGGACATCGGCGCAGGATATTTCTGCAATAGATTTGCTTAAAACATTACAGCGGTAGGCCAACAGGTGTTATTCTCAATGTTAATTATCCTAGTAGAAATTCAGTCGACCGTTCTTGAGCCCTTATGGCCTCAATCCGATTAATATACACTTTAAGTCCTGTCATGGCCTCGTACATCTCTCCAAATCGCTACTGTAACAAGATTCTATTTCTCAGATATATTAAAACAACAAACAGAAATTACAAAACATTTCATCATGGACCATACTTTTTTATCATTTTATATGTTTGAAATTGATGGAAACCACGTTTGAATCAATTTTATTCTCAGTTGGATTTATTTCTCTTCAACGAAATCAAGTCAGGATCGGACTGGAAATAAGTTCCAATAATATATTGTGGTAAAAGTTTTCCTTTATTGAAGGTAAACATCAAATTGATGGAGCATGGTACTTTTTGGCTTTAAAAAGAGGCTAACATTACAAAAAATGAAGGTTTGCTGAATTTCTATGAATTCTCAAAGAATTATAAAGACCATAAGACTTAGAATCTACGAAACCTGGAAAAATATAATATATTTTTCATATTATGTCATTAATGAAATACCGTCACGAAAATGAAATTCGATTTTCTTTATTTTCCGAATCCATAATCTAATATCGAGATATTATTTGAAAAACCTCTGGCTACATGCCGCAGTAATATTTTTTGATAAAACTATATTGATTTTACGACACGAAACCGAATTCGTACGAATTCGATTTCGGACAACGAATAATTTTTACGGTGAATATCGTAATTTTGCAAAGTTGCAGTACTTTTTGTAATTAATTCGTAACTTTTGCTGTGTTACGTTACAATTCGCGTAAAATCGGTTCGATTGTGTACCATAAATTCAACAAAATACCATTATCTATGTTTTTTTAGTTTCATTCAAAAAATTCAAACACATAAAGATGTCAATTGTTGAACTCTTTTTGATCAAAATGTTACTTTTATTTACATTCAAATTTGTCTGGGCGTAAACAAATATTAATATTCTCTTTGCAACATTAATATAATTATTTTGCGCTGTTGCAATAAAATATTTTATGAGGATTATAATGTGCTCAAATAATTATGACTTAGATATTGTGTTTTCGTGGATTTCGCGAAAGCCGTTCCGATGGATAATTTCCTTGGGGTGTCTGCATTTACTTGCTAACGTTAGTTTTGCATGCGGATAAACAACAAAGCGCGTGCAAGAAGGATAATCGTACCGCTTCCTTTCTTCACATCCGACAATATAATTTTGCATGTCTTGTGTATATTTGAAACTTTATGTTCAGGCATTAATTCGATTATTGGAACTTTAAACTAATCATATTTTGAAAATGTCAGGGTAAGAATATTAGTCTGCCAAACGTTTTGAAATTGTTTGCGTGAAGTTATCAATTGAGTTGCGATTATTTTTTCTTGTGTGTCCACTTTTTTGTTTTTCCGTTTTCTAAAGTTTCATCAGCTATATTAAAAAGAATGTTCTCAGCTGCAGCCTCAAGAAACGTGAAATTTATTTTATTATCTCTAGATAAGTCTTCGGAATGTTCTTCTGACGAAAAATTATTATATTTCATAAAATGAAAGGAAAATAACAAAATATTACCATTAATCAATCACCTTACTTCCGCAACCATTCATACATCAGAGTTAACTTGCGATTCTACATATGGGACGTCAGTGTTTATAAATGATCTGGGATTTAAAATGGAATAATATTTTCAAACAAATAAATAAATAAATAAAACCTATTAAATTGACCTTATTGAACATCGTTCCTAATTTTATTGATTTACTTAATTATCGTTTAATTTGACTTTAACATCACCATTATTTAGCCACCTTTTGGATAAAACAAAATTTACAATTCAAAATGTCTGCAGGCTTTTTATATTATTTTTATATCATACAAAATCGCGTTGGTTTATATAAGCTCTACGATTGAAATGATCATTTGTTTTCAGTTTCGATGAATAGGTTAGAAGAACGCGCGGCTAACATGCTTGTCTACCTATGATGAATCGATATTACATCAGTGCAGAGCAAAATTTTCAGCGCATATGGAAGCCACAAGTTTTAGCGTGAAATACAAATTCCATGAATAAAAGATATATGTAAAAAGCTTTGAACTTTAGTACATGTGCAGTGTACTATTTGATTGAGTTTTGTTTTTCAGTTTTATTATTTCATTCTTTTTTTTTATTGTTAATATGCATACCAGGCTAATCTTTGGAAACATATTTTGATTCACCAAATTTAACTTAATGCGTTCCACGCTAAACTTGAACTTTTGTTCAGTGATAGTTATTGCATCGTTAACATAATTCACACGTTATGTCATTCAAACGTTTTTTTATTTTCTGCGACGAGAAAAAGTTGAAAAATTTTCCCCGTCTTTTTCTCAATTTGTTGGCGTTGTGAGTCGTACGGTGACGTAGCCGGAAGTAGCCTATTAGACGGATACCCAGATCATCATGAGCACTGTGATACCCCGCCGCGCTCGGTATTCAAGATCCCCACACTTGTGTGACATTGCTTTGACCCTCTCTCTCTCTCTCTGATTATTTTCTTATCATCGGCATTCACTTGTTAGCAATAACATTGAAGCTCAGCTTTGATTTGAAACAAAATAGAAAAACTTCGCGAACAATCATTAACTTTTGAAACGTGACTTTAGATTCCGTTGTAAATGAAGCTGCGCAAGAACGTCGCCATGTGGTGTAGTGTACGAAATTGCATCTACGTTGCGGAGTGATCCCGACAATCGGTCATATGACCTACGATGGAGGTGACATGAAGTGCAACAGATACGTGAATTTTTCGCACCATTGGCTCAAAGTTGAAGATTGTTATTTAAGTTTACAAGATGTCGACGGTTTGAATAGGCAATTGTTCGGAACCAATTTAGCTTATATCGTTTAAAATAAGTGTTAAGTTCAAAATGATGAGATTGGAGTGACTTCGTGTCTGGATAACTTGATGCTTCGTTCTGAAAGCATAGTGAGTGCCAGTGAATTGACCCGCTTTTCTTATTATCTTGAGATTATATATACATGTTGATGTGGACGACGCTTTATCGGCGTTATTCTTACGTAGAATCAACCCGATGCAACGCTTATCCCATGCAATTTTTATACGCTCTGACTATTCACTTTTTGTGACGAAATAAGGTATCACGAATGCAAACAAGAGCAAAGTCATACTTTTTGTGCGTCGTGATTTATTATTTCCGGGTTTGTAGGAGCTCGAGTTGCTTACACCTTAGAAAGTGACATCTAAATTAGAACTTACGCGCTTAAAAATAATAATATCAAAAATAACAACAGCGCATATCTGTTTTAAAGAGAAACAAACAAAAATTATTCGTGCGCAATTGTGAAAGCTTTAAGAATAAAACTTTAAGACAAAGCTTTTTATAGATTTTGTTTAATGCGAATTTCGTCACTAGTCTTTTTTATGTTTTTCATGAGAAGCATATTTAGATTTCAAATTAATATAGATTGAGGCTCGAAATTGTTATTAACATTTTCATTTCCAGTTTTTTTTAAATGAGACTTAGTAAAAAGATGCCACAATGTAATTTTCGTGTATCAGACATGAATTGTATAAAAATCAAAATAAAGAAATATACTTATATTATCAGTTTTTGTATTCTTAGATTGTAATAACCAAATGTATCATAGTTATATTTAACAAAAGTTTTCGGTAAAAATAAAGATGACTCAAATTTGTATGAATTTTGTTTCAGAGTTGGTGTGGTACCGTCACATCAATTGCAACAAGCACAGAGCAATGGAATTAAAAAGATCAGATACTAAGTAGCAGGCTAAGGCACGAAAAGGAACGCTGTAGGCGTGCAAGCTGGATCACAGGATAAGGGTGGAGAGGAAGGGTGCGCGCAAACAAGAAATTCCTGCTCTAATAACGCAGGAAGTATAATTGTAGAAAAAAAAATGCTGACTAGAAGTAGACTGTGCAAGCCATGGCTGGTGATGTTAATGTCGTTAGTGTTTTTGAACGACGCGGTTTATTCGCAATCGTTAATGCAGTGTCCACCAGGAAGCGAAATATCACCATGCGTTTGCGGTGTCAAAAAATCGGGCCTAGATATAGTATGTGAAGATACTGATATTTCACACATCAGCAAAGCGATGGATGCACTTAAGAAGCGACAAAACATAGTCATATTTTACCTCAAATTACGTCACAATTCTTTGCCTAAATTGCCAGGTTTTGTGTTTCTTGGACTCAACGTTTACCATCTCACTGTTCATAACAGCAGTTTGGCTGTTGTTGAGGAAACATCGTTGAGTTCCATTGGTAAATATCCTACAAATAATATATTTCAATTTTTTAGAATTGACTCAATCATTTCTTAGTTTAGATAACATTTATTGTTTCAAATATTAGATGAAATTTTTATTTTTCAATTTTGTTTATTATTTATTCATCAATAGATAAATTATGAAATTGATCATTTTTTTTTGCAATTTAGGTAAAACGTTGACGCAGTTGGATGTTTCAAGAAACTCGCTAAACACCGTTCCTTCTTTGGCTCTGAAACCTTTACAAAACCTTATGATTTTGAACATTAATCATAACAATATCAACCATATTCACGGGCATGCTTTCGAGGGAATGGATACTTTGGAGGTACTCAATTTATATGGAAACAAAATATCAACCATAGATGCAGATGCTTTCAAAGGATTAGACAAGTAAGAGTTAATTATGCTACACATAACCACGAGAAAGCCGGGCACACGAAACGGTAACAACCACATTAAACATTAACGTTGTATTTTGTTATAGTCGGAAGTTAAAGAGACTGAATTTGGGTGGAAACGAATTAACAGCCATACCCACTTCGTCTCTATCCACGTTGGATATCCTAAGAAAGCTAGAAATACAAGAGAATAAAATAACTAAAATACAAGAAGGCGACTTTCAAGGTTCGTAGAAGACATATACAAATAATCAAAATTTTATGATGAAAAAAGTAGTCCATTAAAGTCTATATTTTGAATTTTTGAATATGAATTCTGATATTTTAATACTGATCAGCATAATCAAAAAAATTTTGATTTTAGGGTTGAACAATCTTGAGTCTTTGGTTTTGTCACATAATAGTTTGCGGGAAGTCCCATCCCGCGTGTTTTCTCATCTTACTCAGTTGAATTCTTTAGAATTAGATGGAAATGCCATCAGCCATGTCGATCCTGATGCGTTTATAGGACTGGAAGGTACGCTTTTCGATCAACTCAATTACTTATTTCCTTTTTTCAGCAACCTTATAAATACCACCCATGAATTCCCGATTTTAATGTTTCGTTAGAAATGTTGAAGAATTTTTCTCTGTATAAATTTTATTTTCTAAAACACTTTTTTGAAGTAATTAGGAAGTAAGATTTAAACGAACGAATCTTTTTTGCCGATTTTGTATTCAGGGTGTTTTTAAAACGGGTTCAAATTTTGCATTAAAAGGTGTCACGCATTGATTTGCATATATTCTTACATATCTTCACTTGCAGAGAACTTGCAGTATCTTCGACTTGGAGACAACAATTTACATATGGTCCCAAGCGATGCTTTGAAAAGATTGCACCGTCTCAGGCATCTGGATTTAAGATCCAATAACATCACAGTTTTACCTGAAGATGCATTCACAGGATATGGGGATTCAATAACATTCCTCAATCTTCAAAAAAATTTGTAAGTTTCAAATTTTGTTTTATACATACTAGTTAATTTTTTGGAATTAAAAGATCATTATTTTAAACAAACTGTAAACAGAACGTTTTCATTAAAGATCATTTATTTATATAATAAAAAAAACCAACGTTAAAGATCTTAGTAACCCTGGTTTAATGGTCTTGCAATTATACGATAGTGTACAACACAGTTCTCTTGAATGAATTTACGAGATACTTTGTGAGATCTTACGCCTTATTCATAAATCTTTTTTGTGATAACTATAACAGAATTTAGTATGTTTTCATATGTTTACAAATGAATTTTTTATTATTTCATTTTTTGTTGAATAATAAATTTAATGAAACGGTTCTGTTTAATGATTTGACTGTGGTAGTTCACTTAAACTTTAAACTGATGCTCCTCTTAAAATAACTAATGTTATTTGGTGAAAATTGTCCGTATTTATTTATCTAGAATTAAAAAAGCTTTGCTATATTTTTACATTGTTTAATATTTTTAGAATCAAGATCTTGCCACCGATGGTGTTTGAAAATTTAAACTCACTCGAAATTTTAAATCTGCAAAACAACAAGCTGACTAGAATAACGGAGGATATTACTGAAAATATAGTCGACACGCTTGAAGTTCTTGATTTGACAGGTAAAAGTGTACAAAATTAATTATCCAATCATAAATTAAAAAGTTTTAATCAAATTTTTTCACTTTCAATTTTATTGATTCAATTGTTCAATGTATGAAATTCTTTGAACAAAGCGTTCACGATGGTATTGAGAAAGTGTATGGAAATTGAAATGTTTTTGATATTATGATTCACAGACAACCCTTTGTTATGCGACTGTGAGTTGAAGTGGTTTACAAGATGGCTGAAAAAGCAGTTACGGTTAGAGAATGAGGTGATGGTTAAGAAAAAGCCCATGTGCACGATGCCGTCCGAACATCGGGAGTATCACATCGACGTTATGCCACTGGAGAGTATGGGTTGCATCGGGCCGGATGACGACCTCATGTCGGACGCTACTAATTCGATCCGTTTAACTATCGCAACATTAATTTCTATTGTTATCGGGATGATAGTGCTATAATTATTGATGATAAACAAAATTTAATTTTAATCAGTTGTGATACGATAAACGAATCATGTGATTTCAAAAATACTCCGAAAGCGTACCGACTATTGCTTTCTCACGACTTTTAAGTTATGACAAAGTTCTCATTCGCGCCGATAGCTTTATTTTTGTACAATAATGTTCTTAACTTCATGACAATCTATACGATCGGTTAATTTATCTTTGAACAATCTTTTGAATAGAAAACGATTTTGTATTAGAGCAATCCTTATTTGATTCGAAAACCAAAAAAAAAATTATAATTCCAATGCTATTAGCATATAGCGAAACACTGTCAGTTTTCAAAAACGAGCAAAGCCATTTGCACTTGCTCCTGGAATTATACCGAATGTCATTCGACGAATAGTCAAGCGTATGAACTTTCTTCACTGAAACGATACATATCAAAGTCGTTGCCAATTGTTTCGCGGCGCCACGCTCTTCATGGATCAAGCGTGACCCGTACAGACTAAATGCGTAATGTCTACTATTTCTCACGGTTGTTTTACACCGAGCATATTCGTATTACGTATACATATCATATATATTGCAGTCGGAATTGAAAATGAGTCGTATATTTTTCAATTACAAGCATTTTCCTGAATGAAAGAAATCGATTTTTGCTGGCGAGTTGAAAGGGGAATGAACCGTTTCATAAATTTATAATTATGATTTAATGGAACAATGATTTTACATTGGAAAATAGTGGCTAATTTATCGTGTATAAACTATCCTAGGCGTGTCAATCGACTATTACATGATTTTACATGATTAATCGAATAATGAAGAATTATATATTTTTGTTCAATGTCAAATTACCAGTAGAGAGCGCTGATAAAAGTGTTCATGATTGCACTAAACATGTGCGTCTTATATATATACTCTAACAAAAACTGGTACTTGCCAAGCGATATTTTAATCATTTTGTTTGATCAGCATTAAAACCATCGTCGCGATAAATCTTAAAAGAAAATTTATCAAGTCACGCGATATTGCAGTTTTCAAATTTTCAAACTGTTTGCATTATATTATAAAATTACTCCCTATTTGAATCTATCCATTCTTCAAGAAGACTTTTTTTATATTAATCATTTTTGAAAAATCTATTTTTCCTCGATAATAATTTGCATTACAGATCCCATGGTAGAGATATTAAGATATCCGTCTTTTATGTAAATGCAAATGAAAATGCTTGAAATTGAAAAAATAACCTCATAAATTTTCCTTGACGCATCCGTTGAAAGTAAAGACGTTTCATATTGAACATTGTATAGCAATTTATGCATTAGTATAAGATTTTTCAGATCATGAATGAATGCATATCAATACACCACACATCGCCTATGTGACGAATTGTCACTTAAATAGACATTTAGCATGGTTTTGCGTCTGATTTACACTCATAAGGGAAGACAAATTAAAAGAAATTTAAATCAACAAACAGATAAAGCCGCTTCAATGAAATATTTTTTTCGAATAGAAATCAAGAAAGTTTTTCAAATGTTTGATATTCGCTAAATCTAAATGCGATATACGAACGAGTTATGAAATTGTTAGAAAACAAATGAAAGAAAAATATTCTTCTTTTTGAAAATTGCATTCTGTACAACCATATTTTTTTCTAACTACACTGTTTCACATGTTTTAATGACAATGTTCTAATCCTACAAGGTGTAGCAAATAAAGAGAAAATTAAAAAAAAAATAAAATATCGCATGCATATCCTAAATTTATTAAAACGAATTTTAAGGAAAAAAAAACAAATTGTTAATATCTGTATGTACGTTAAATGAATATTAAATATAGTATATAACGTGTATTAACATCATCAAAACTAAATATTATGAATATATTATATACAAATATATTATATACACATTATATATAAGGCACTTTGGATGTTTTTCTAAATATTGTTATCAATGAAAGGACAAATGTTATAAGATAGCAGAGACCCAATCGTGATTCTCCGTTATTGATATTTGAGCCGAAGTATGCCGAACGCGATTCTTCGTTGGCCCTATATTTTGCGTAGGATGCGTGGGAGGCATACTTGAATATTTCGATTACTTTTGTAGACCGAATTGATTATCAAAACATATCAGACAGGAGTGCATTAAACGAACAACAATCGTACGATAACCGCACAAAAAGCAATCGATCCAAAGTCTCCTCCTCTGTAGATGGTAAATTATATAAAAGAAAACAAAAGAGAATGATAATCTACTGAGTACAAAACTTGAACTAGAAGAAATCGAAGGATCCGATTGGTTCCGAAGAAAGTACATTATCATGTTAAAATAAAAGTAGAAGCAACCGGATGATAGTATCACTAGTATAATAATTATACATTTTAAAAGCATAAAATTTTGATAACGGGCTGGTCGAAGCGACCCCCGCAAAGAACCATGTCGAGACATATCTTCGCCAAGGTTAAATCTCGTCGGGATCGCCACAATATTATTCTAACTATTATATTATAAGCGATATTTTTGTACAGTGTCTTACAATGTCGGATCGTTGCCTGCGTCCCTGACGAGCGCGCTTGGCGGTTATACTTACCCCAGATATACAAAAAAAAACAAAACATTACTAAATGATAAAAAATATGATTAAACGCGAATAAAATGTTGTTAGTTTGTTTTAAGTCTTGCGCGTTATTGATTCTTGAACGAATTTGTGCGAGAGCGAAAGAATCTACAAGATAAATAAATAAGAGAATGATCGGGAGTAAGCGCCTGAAGTCCCCTTGACGAACAAAAATATATATCTATAGTTGATAGTTAATATCGGCAAGTCGAATAAAGAAAAATAGTTTCTCAATCGAACTTTGCTTCGAGCCAGTGTCTAATTTATAAGATCAGTATAGTATACCCAATCATTTTCTGCGCCCACTTGTTGAAAAAAATTGTATGCTATTCTAGGGCTGTGTCCAGGTCATAGCATAAAGTACTATTCTCTCACGAGTATGTATTAAAAAATCAACTATAAATCTTTTTCATTTTCGATATTTTTAAATGTTTTTCAACATGATATTTATATTTGTTTTAATTTATACTAGAAAGTGATATATCAACACGCATCTACTTCTTGTACCTATATATTCATGTGATCCTGCTAGTGTGCAGACGAAACAAAAAGCATAAATTAATATTAACAATTTTGCATCTCTTAGCAATATTAAATAAATTAATTTTCTTCATTTCTTGACACCGAGATACTTTGAGGTAAATAAAAGAATGGTGAACTTGATTAAAGGTCCGATTAATGGGACATTTCTTATAGAACTTTCGTATTAGTAGTCCTCTATCTTAGTCAAAAGATAATTTGAACCCACTTTTTTGATAGTAAAAAAATTTGTTCAAGTCAGTGCCAGTGTAATAGAAAATTAGACATTGAATTAGACATACTTTTTTCAAGTTCATTATAATTGAGATTTAATAAATAATTGCTGCTTCTTCTCGGTGCAATATAAAAAAAAGAATTTCATCTTAAAACTATATTGATGTTGATAAATATCTCACACTAAAACAAACATTGCAATACGTATATGTCTATCAACGATATAGATATTATAAGCGTAAGTGTTTACAGTTATCGAAAATGGAAATTGAAACTCTTATCTCATCACGTGCAAAAAAAACCTGTTTAAAGTTTAATACATCTACGTGTAATTGTTTTCTAATGTAATTGCAACTTTATTATATTACATCGTTACTGAAATATACTCTGTATCTATATGTGGACTATCAAGCGATGAATAAAACTCAAGGAAATGTAAATTGTTGCAATTTTTTTATGACCTGTTCATGTAAAATAATTAAAGACATTCAAATATATTTGATGACAACTACGAAAACAAATTTCATTAAATATATTTTGATTCATGATGTACTGAGATTTTATAAAATTCTATAATGCCAGGAAATATCTTTGAGCGTCTGTTTACATAGTAACGTTAATCTACTGTAAAGAGCAACAAATAAAAATTGCGTGTATATCGTCGCCCTTGGTGCTGAATGACAGATGGTTTGAACCATTCGTCAATGAATAGTTCAAGTGTAACCAAACGTAAATCCCATAATGGTGTTGTATCAAATTTGGAAATTCGATAATTTTACAACTGCTCCTCTAAAAGAGTAAGTCAATACGTCTGTGTCATTGATTGTTTTTATATTCAAAATTAAAATATATGTTATGGATATTTTATACAATTCGAAAACCTGATAGTCTAATTTGTATGTGAATGTCGTCACTCAGAGTGACAAACAAAGCCCGCAATCAAAACAAGACTTGCAGTATATAAAATGCAAATAGCGCTGTTCATTTTGTATGAAATATTTTTCTTGGTTTGTCTACAATAAAAATGGAAAAAAATTACATAACAAAGGTGGCAGAAAGCCAAAGCAGAACTTGACTCCATCAGCTCTTAAACCAGGAAAACTTCATGAATTTTATAAGCAATAATCTTATTTGTAGGAAATTCATACGTATTTTGACGAGAATTGCGGCTTACATATTCCGAGCTCAAAGTGCCTTTGTACTTCGAATTAAACTTGTGTTGATTAACTTGCTTATAATTGGGAATATGGTGATTACGTTTGTATCATTACCTTTTTGAAGTAATAGATTGGTGGAATTTCACTATCCACTGACAGAAATTTTTGTTCGTTTCATTAGAAAATCGGACAATAATTTTACGAGTACTTCTATGAAAAACTACTGCAGCATTACAAGTTGCTCTGTTATCGATTGTTCATTTGTTCCGACCATTGCAGATGCTGGCCAAGTTGCATCAAAGTTCATAGCCACTGATTTCAAGGTAAAGTGATTTTTCAGTAAAATAATTTTATTAATAAATTCACGTTGTTGACTTTGATCATAAGTGGTCTAGTATTTGCTTGAGTAGTTGGACATAAATAGATTTTGCAAAATCACACTATATACAAGAGGTTTTGTTATGTTCGTGACATAAAATTCAAAAACATAATTTCTTTGAAAAGATTTGATTTGATAACAAAACGTGGAAATTTGTATTTAACAAGATAAAATATGCACTATGTTTATTTTGATTTATGATTTTCAGGCACAATGCCCAGAAGCGACTTCAATTGGAGTTTTAAATTTCCACAATTGTAATTTCTGCGGTAACAAACTTGGTCCTTATTGGATACAAAGTGATTTACCAATAGACGAAATATGCTTCCGAGACACTTATTTGAACGAGATTAACGACGATGCATTTTCGCAACCAATATTTTTTGATTTGAAAAGATTGTCAATAATGGATTCTAATATATCATTTTTAAGGCGAGCCATTTTCCGTAGGATGTCAAATTTGCGTTTCTTTTTAGTCCACGATAATATTGTGCATGGCGCAGAATCAAATTTGCTTGAGCATGTGGCCAGTACTTTAGAAGTACTTGAATTTGACAGGTCCATCAATAACCTTCAAGTTCTCAATAACATCACAGGAAAAGGATCCCTTCTCAATGTACAAATTCTGTCAATACAAGGAAATTATTTGCACGCTCTAACTGCTGAAACGTTTCAAGGTGTCGCGAATGTACAGTCACTTTACATTGATAAATCAGAGATTTCAAGTATATCTGCGAATGTTTTCCAGCCGTTTCAGTTGATATCGCAACTTTTTATACGAAATAACAAATTGTCTAGCCTACCTCAAGGGATTTTAGATCCGATTTTGAACAGACGTAACAACACCGCTTTTCGTATGGCAATTAGTAATAATCCTTGGCATTGTAACTGCAGTTTCAGTTGGATGAAAGAGCTAATGAAAAATCATGAACTGTTGGTAATAGATAAGCCTACTTGTGTATCACCCGAGAATGTAGCCTATCAGCAGATCAAGTTTGCCGAAATGTGTGCTTCTGAATCTGTAATTAGTTCGAGTGAAAAATCAACGCAGTATTTTGAGGACACCGTCAATGTTAGTTGTCAAAATTTATCACCAATATTAAAATACAAAATTTCAAGAAAACTTTTATCCGTCGATTATGAATTTAAAAGTACAATACAAAATTTCTCTGTTTATGAACTAGCCAACGGTAGTATTTATGTTAATCTAATAAACGTATACGAAACGAGTTTAACAATTTTATGGTTCGACAATTCGGCGTTAATTTCGACCGAACTTGAAGGAGAGTCAAATATAATCTCTTGTGTAAAAAACGTTCATGGCCCGTTTATTATAACCGATGCTAAGGAAGGGGTGACCTACACGATATGCATTTTTCATTCTAACTCAATTCCCTCCCCATTGAACTGCTTGGCGCTCACGACAAACCCAAATTACAATTTCAGGTCCTGGATATCGAACGGTGATAAATCGATAACCATCGGAATCTCAAGTGTAATATTAATTTCATTCTGTTTTTTTAGCGGATGCGCAGCGTTTCTTGTAGTTCGACGACACCCAAACTTATTGCGAGGCAGCAAACGAATTATAATCGTTCGCCGTCGCGCAATCAACGCAGTAGTTTTGCCAGAAGGTATTCGAATGAGCCCTTGCTCAAGTCCCGATAGCATTATATCAGAAGAAGCGAACTATATAACACCTTTGGGTGCTTACACGAACAAGCGCAAAGATTCGAAAATGTCAAATACTAGTTCGCAAAGCAGTGACACAAGCTACATTTCCGGCATCGAGCCGAATTTGTTACAGCTCATTTCCTGGCGAAATAGCAGAGCCAAATACGAAATTCCACCGCCGTTGCCTCCACATTCGCCACGAATTCCATCACTGTCAAAAGCTGTGGATTCCAGACTAACTGATTTAAATTTAGAGTCTGATGTTAAAGACATTTCACTGTTGTATAATTTTGACCAGCCGGCCGCAAAATAGATCATTACGTTGTGATTCAACTGTTAATCGCGAAAAGTCGATAAATTTTGCTGATTCAAAGAGAGATTGAAAATGTCATGTAATAGATTTTTTTTGTCAATTTTATTGTTCACAAGCTAAACGCGCGTTTTTTTGATCGACTAGACTTTATTTAAATATTTTGACGAGAGCAATATTCCCTCGTATACGCGCACACTAAACGTATCGCCCGGATCAATTGATGGAGTCTCTTAACCCAACATGTTATTTATAAGCGCCAATAGAAGAAGAACGTTTAGTCTGCACATCGACATGTTATCTGATTGGCCAAGGTTGCAACGTCTTTGTATCAAGGCTACACAAGTCTGCCAAAAATCGCGATTCGATTCTTAATAGAAACGAACTTTTAGCAATCAGCTGTACCTCTTTAAAGATAAACTACTGTAAACAGATACTGTGCAATGACAATAGAGTTTCTATCATTTTCTTATTGTTTCTGTTGTAACGAAAAAAATAACATTCACATATGTATAGGTGTAGTTCATTAATGAGAAAAATGTGACCATGACTATGTAAATATTAAATTTGATCTGAGAGAATGATTAAATTATTATAAAGCTTAATAATTTGATCCCAAACATGAAACTCATAAAAAATTCATTTTTACTGCAAAATTTTCAGTGGTATGAAATTTTGATTGCAAATATTTCAATAATAAGTTAGTCGTCTCAAGTTTCATAATTTTGATATGAAATAATATTTGTTTTTTTTTTATAGCATCACCTAGAGCGGAACTCAATAAAATTGAATAAAAGTCTATAATGAATCATTGGATAAGATTATAATTGATGGCGACGACAATGTGCTCAATAAAAGATCTTTTTTTAGCATCACCAAGGTGCCAGATGACTAGAGATGATCTATTGCCCCTAGAAAGAATGTGATTGCACTCACCTGGTACCATTAATTAATTCATCACCACGCAGTTCGACGTTTACATCGGTTCTGAAACAGATCAAACAACAACGGTTCCGATTAATTTATTTGAAATTTCAATTTAATTCTCTAACTGTTCAGAGTAAAATAAAAACAAACAATGGTAAAGTGTCAGTGATTTAATTCATCTAGTTATTCAATGCAATATTTGATATAAAGCGTATGTGCTTAGGGCTTGAGTGGTAGAAATTGTACCGCTCTTCTCCTCCGCACATAGAACAATGTATACTCTGTTGCATCCGAAGTACCCGTTGTTTGTGTATCTTCAATACATAACGTGCTATAAAATGTGATAATTATTGTTGTACACATAAAAAGAAATGATCATACAGTAAAAAAAACTCATAACAGTGTTTTGGTTAAGTTTTTCAACATTCTGGAAATTTTCATTTCAGGAAGGAGGAATAACTTTAAGCAAAGATCAAGTTTCCAGTAAGTTTTAAAATTAATAATAACAATGATCAAACTTATTCATTTGTGAAAATAACCAAATTGCAATTATAGGTCTACAAATGGCTTTTAATGCATTCGATCCTGAAAAAACTGGAATTATCAAAACTGATCAAGTAGGGACTATGTTTCAAATGATGGGTCTCGAAGTGAAAAGTGATGCTCTTCAACCTGTCATCGAAGAAGTTGATACGTTTGGTAATGGAAATCAAATTCAATTTTTCGTAAATAAAAAGTTGTGTGTTACAAGAATTGTGTTGTACAACGAATAAAAAAAAAAAAAAAAAAAAAAAAATAAACAACGTTATAGGTGAAACGTTTTTTAGTCACTATTAAAACATTCTAAATATTCTTGATAGTATTTTTATTATAAAAATTATTATAAATGTATTCATATGATTTGTATAACACAATTTTTCCCGCGTAAAACTGCGTCTAATTAATACATTGTATTCCTTCTCAGGTTCTGGAGAAATAAAATTTGAAGAACTGTGTCAAATAGCTTCAAAGTTCATGGAGGAAGATGCGGACTCAGAAGCCATTCAAGCAGAACTTCGTGAAGCTTTCCGTCTTTATGATAAGGAAGGCAATGGATATATCACAACAGAGGTTTTTAGAGACATCCTACATGAGATCGACGACAATCTGTCACCTGAAGAACTTGACATGATGATTGAAGAAATTGATGCCGATGGCTCTGGTACACTCGACTTACAAGGTGCTTACAAAAATTGATTATAAACTTCAAAAGTTTTTCAAATGTT
>JAPYZS010001258.1:0-18200 GCA_030522925.1 Trissolcus japonicus | reverse complement strand
TTTTTTTTTGCATGTAATCACCGTTGTCTTCCCAGATA
This sequence comes from Trissolcus japonicus, assembly GCA_030522925.1. Classification (NCBI taxonomy): domain Eukaryota; kingdom Metazoa; phylum Arthropoda; class Insecta; order Hymenoptera; family Scelionidae; genus Trissolcus; species Trissolcus japonicus. The sequence goes on along the minus strand of JAPYZS010001258.1, from coordinate 18,162 downwards.
AAGCCTGAGATAAGTAAAACAGAACAGATCGTTTGATATCGAAGTAATGTTATATACATGATGCATAATATATCGGTATATCGCGGGTTCATATCTTGGCGTTTGTGCGTAAGTTTTATCTGGGTTAACGCCGTAACGAATTACTGCGAGAAAAAGAGATTCATATCGCTCCGATACATAACTCTCAAGGCGCTCGATCCAATAATCGACATCTTCAACTTAGCAATCGAACAATTTATCTTTCGCTATATCGAAATGATAATATCATTATGAAACCCATCATTCGAGTATTACGTATACGTTATTACCGTCATATTTTATCCCCCAATATTTTACCCTCTGTGTATTACGCTCCAAAAAAGTCTTGAATTTTTTTTAATCAAAAAGACACTGCGAAGAAATTTCCAAAAAGAAATTTACTATTTGTTTTGTTTTTACTTGTTTAAAAAAACATTTATCGCATTTTAACTGGATGTTTTCAACGTCAAAATCTAAAACAGTAAAAGTTACAATTTTCGTTTGGAAGTTTATGAATGTTTGGAAGGTAAAATACCGGATAAACGTTTATCAAGGATTGTATGCTAATAACATTAATCCCAGTCTATTGTACAATTATTTCAGTAATCCTTTAGTTTTCGTGTAAATTGTAGCAAAATAGACAGGAAATTTCGAATGCCTTGGAAAACGTGATGATGGACAGACTTTGTTAACTTTCAAAATGTTACAAACTTTATCCAAACTAAAGTTTCTGGCTATATAATATTAAATAAATTACATCTCATAATAATATAATTTCAAACTTTTTTTACATAAAAAAATTCAGGAGGAAAAAAATCACGTGATTTAATCCAAACTTTCAATTATACGATTGGAATCTCTTTTTGTCGCAGAAGAAAAATCTGTGAGTTTTAATTTAAAACTTGTTTTAAGAATGAAAGAAAAAAAAATGAAAAAAACTGTTGTTTGCAGGCTTAGCCGAGGCTGCCCGAGGGTCCGGGAGCAGCGGTCGTAATTTTCGCGACACGAAGCTCTACGCTCTGGTTTTTTACACCATATCGTTAATAATTCCGCTTTTCGAACTTCGGCCGCGGTGAATGAGGCATTTGTTTCCGGTCGCAACGGGATAACACATTGCGGATTGCCGCCGGAATCGATGACTTACTGTGCCAAAATAATAAAAGAGAGGACGAGAGCGAACGAGTGAGAGGATCAAACAAAAATGTATAAATAACGTGTGCAAGAGTGAACGAACAGAGCAAAAAATAAATGACAAAAAAACGTGTGTAAGGAAATATTGATACGAGATGTAAGCGACAGGAGTCAGTTTTTTTGCTTCTTTTTAAACCGCGACGTATCATCTCCAGTGCGAACGTTTTTCTTCTTTTTTCCCCCCTCGTTCAGAACATTTTCACATAAAGCGCATAGATCATTGAGTGTTGTCAATTTAAGAATTGATGTAGAACCGCGAGTGGACTGTTTTTGTCGCGCCAACTATCACTTTCGTTGGATACCTTTATTTTGCTTGTGTAAGCGCAGCCGACTATAACAAAAATCTTAAAACGGTATTATCGGCGACAACAAATTGCAAAAAAAAAAAAAAAAACAAAACGACACAGCGAAAACGAACATAGATTTTAGAGGATATTTCCAAATAAACGATTGAAAATGAGCCTTCTTGTGTTTGTTTTTCCTCTTCCCGAAAAATACCTTGAAAGTGTATTTTCTTCCTAGGAATAAAAGCGAGAGAGCAAAAATGTTATCAGAAATTTGAGTAATCAGCTAGGAAAAGTAATAAGTGAAATACTCAGAGGGAACGAAAAAAGTGCAAAAAAATGTATCTCTGTCTCGCAACGATACGGTTATTTTTAAGAAACACGATGAATAAAGTAATTTCGCTTTTTTGTGACGAGAATGAATGCCTGATACAATAAACGGTTAGCGTTCATTTAATCTGACGCAGTTTTATTCTAACAAGCGCGCTTCTCTCTTCTTTTCGCGCAATTCTTGTATTGTTATGGTAAACGACTAAACTGCGCGAGCCACATGAATAGTGAACAATCTGCGAGCTAGTGGCAAAAGCTTTCAAGTGTAAAATAGGCGAAATGGTTATACCGCTAATACGTCAGATACGCTAAGACGCTAAAAAAATATACTTATTTCAACGCCAAGCGAGACGGTTTTGTTATTGATGGATTCATCCGCTGAAAAATTACAGATGGAAACGCTCGGATGGTATTTCATAAACTAGACCATCACTGTCGTTTAAAATGTGACAGGGAACCACTTTTTTTCGAACTTTTATTTTGATACTACGTCAAACAATTTGACGTTTTGAAACATCAACCTATTTATTTTATTTTTTAGTAATAATTTTATTGCTTCTTTTTTTATGAACTATACAAATATTTGTACATTTATTACAGTTTCACCCTTTCACCTTTTATAAGTAGATATGTGCTTTTATATGAATGATATTCTCCCCCTGGGCCTAGCTTGCTATTACTCTGTCACATTGATCAGTTAACAGATTATTAATCTGTCCTGATTTGTGTAATCAGTGTTTATTAAACACGTCAATTAAAATCATCGAAAACTCATGATGAAACTTAATCATGGCTATTGCAATTTTAATTAGAACATGCGAAATGACTATCGAATGGAAATACTGATCGCTATGCAACAGTCAGATGCAAAATGTAATTTGAATTTGTATAAAGGGTATAAATAAATGAAATAGCACCTTACAAAATAGAACCGATGAGAGATCAATGCTACAGTTGCTGAGGGGGAAGGGGGTTGAAAGCACGCTTCAGTCGCACTAATAAAACGTTACCCAAGTTGAAGACACATTCGCGGTGTATTTACGAACAAGTTTATAGTCTTGGGAAATTGTCACACCAGTCGTATTTGGTCGGAACTCTTGCCTTTGTAAATCAGAAACAAAGATAACTGAAACGCAGATAAAACACAACCAATCAAATTGGGCGTCTGAATAAAAGGGTCGCCTAAAAGGTAGCCGTACAAAAACCACTGACAAGATACGGCGAATGTAGAAAGTATTATGGGGTAAGGTAAGTGTTCGCAGCTTTTCGTTCTTATTACGTGTGCCTGAAACACAAAAAATGTTTTTTTTTAATAAAAATAAGAGGAAACTAATGAAAATCAAAATCCAATTTCATGTTTTCTAAAATTTGTATTGATTTTAAATTATATTTTCATTTAAACTTACCAGAATACTCAAAGGGGATGCAAAAAATAGGATTGTTAATGAACAACTAATTAGTCCGAGTCTGTATGTGGCCAGTATTTTGTCCTGTTCATGGTTACAGTAAAAATAAATTGCCATTACAAAAAGGACGGCGAAGAAAAATTGTCGAAAGACCACCGACTTTTTGACACTATACACTGCGAAGATGTAGACATAGAAGGCTTGCAGGGTTGCACCCAAAACGTTTACAATCACGATGAAAGTGTCGTCGATCAAAAATCCGTACCTCAGCCACAAACTGGTACTAAAACACAGAAATCAACGTGTTTTGATAACAAAATAAGGATATAAGGTTGAGAGAAAATGAAATGCAAATTGAAACAGGTTCTTACGACATGAAACACGTGACGAAGGGCAGAACCGAGGCATCGCCGGTGCTTTTGTTGGCCACGTACTTTCTGCACACAAGGCTGAAAAAAGAAAACAAGTAAAAGCGTTTAAAACAAAGAGTCAGAGTTGACAAGGGCTGCAAGAGGAAAATCAGATCTGCGGATTATTAGATGAGGCGCAGTTGTAATTCTGTTGATTAACTCTTTTACGTTTGAAACAATACCGGCCATTTAAATGCACGAGCCATTATAAACGAATTATTTTGATTTTCGAGCGAAACAGAGTAAATATGAAAGTCAGGATTAATTCTCTCGTTAATTCTTGTTTCTCTATTAACTTACACAATACGGTTACAAGAGGTGACGCAAAGTGATAACAATCCCAAAAGCTGGCCCTTCGTCATGTGAAATGAGAATAATCATATCTCGACAATGGGACCACCCGCATATAAATTCAAACAATTCAAAATACCTGATCAATGCTAATTAAAATTTGTATTCATAAATTGAATTCAGTTCAAAATACTTTTTAGAAAAATCAAAAATAACTATTTTGATACTGTCAAACGAAAAAAAAGAAGCGATTGAAATTTTTAGGCATTAGTTTTTTGTCTATCATTTTAATTTTGTGTTTATAAAAATCCTGAGAATTTGCAATTAGTTTTCGAGCAAGTAGAATGTGGAATTTCGTTTTATCGTGTCGCGTTTCACTTGCGGCCACAATAAAATGTTTGAAACAAATATGACGTTACTTCTTGGGCCACGCTTGTTCGCCGAGATAATGCTCTTTGTAACATCAACTTTTATATTAAACATAACTCTTGATAAAACCGGCGCACTTTTGCAACTTGAAAGCAGGCACAAAAGGAGACGATACGGCGTGTGTTCATATTTATCATTGTCCAGGAGATCTTGTTACCAGTTTTTGAATGTATAAAATGGAGCGGAATTTAATTGCTCCAGCGTACTAATTTCATTTTGTAAGAAATGCCTATATTTGCGAGAAACAACGAAATTCCCTGCACTTATTTTCTACGAATGGCTCTGATCAAATTTCATTAAACGTTATTAGCTTTTCTTCAATAAACTGTATAATACATAATAGTAAACACTAATGATGGTTTCGATATCAGAAGATTAAATTATTAATCATGTTTAATTTGTAATAAATTTTATTATTAAAATGATGGTATGGAGTAAATGTTGAATGGAAAGGATGGAATAGAAAATGTTGAAAGTACATCTAATTTGCAATGGCATTCGTATATTTGTTTAATGAAAATTTAGTGCTAAAGAGAGCCAGCGCGAGAAAAACCACAAAGTGAATTTTAAACTGTTGGAATATACTTTTTTAAAGAGACATTTTCTTCCTCAAAGCACATTAAGAAAATTCATTCACAGAAAAAGAATTTTAATACACGTTTAAAAAGGATGTTCTGAAATTTATAAAGTACACATTTCATCAAAACATTTACAGAGATGCGTTTTTACATTTTTTTTTCGTTTTAATCATTTGTGTTATTAGACATTTGCAGATAAAAATAAGTTGCGCAGAAATTTGTATAATTGTGAAACACGATAGTGTTTCGGTCTGGTAAAAAGAAAGACCAATATGTTTCGAAATTTCGAAAGTTAATAAAACAATTTACTTACGAGCCAGATAAAAATTGAAGGATTGTGCAGATCGATGCCGACGTTGCTAAAATGTTTTTAAACAAAGTAACATCCATGTTATAGTCCGGCTACGACATTCTTTCAAACGAAACTCCCGCTTGCAACCTTTTCGGAAAATCGTTTCACTTGCCAAGATTGTCTTTGCGTTTTTCAGTCCAATTTCAAACGGAAGTTAATTTGACGTTCGATAACCTCCAATATGTCATTTCTTTAGAGGTTATGTCGGACTTTGACAGCACACAACCGGTGGTAATACTGAACCATCTTTTACCAACATGAAAACACCGAATTATAAAAAATAATTATAAAAAAAGAAAACTTTAAAACTTTTCTAGTTTAACTCTTAATTAACCTAACTGTTTGTAGAATGGATCACTTTATAGATATTGAATTTAAATAAGTTTCTTCAAAATAATAAAATGTTACTAATTTTGAGTCAGTTTTTTGACTGGGTGAGTTACTGGGCTTAGTTTTTGACAACTGAAAAACTTTTTATTTTTAATCCAATTGGGATAAAGATGTAATTCGCCGTACGAATCGTTTGATATTTGTCGAACGTGTTTAGTCGAGCCGTTCATATGCAGAATCCCAAGAGAAACTCGTGTAACTCCCTCTGAATGTTGCTCGAATCCCTGGATCAAGCTTCATCCACCTTAAAGGATATACGAAAATTTCTATCTCCAAATGTCTTGGTGCAACTGGGTGCACTTTAATTTGACGGCATAATCATTTCTCATTTGATCACTGAAAAGAGATGAAATTTTTCTTCGGTAATAAGAGACAATCATTTTGGATCAAAAATGCTCTATATTTACAATGAAAAAAGAGTACCTTGCGTACATAAATAAGCATCTCATTCAAACTTTTTACTGCAACGTGGCTTGGAGACAAAACAAATTCAGTTTTTTTAGTTTCAGAAAAAAAAGACATTCGTTTTCAGCTTAACAAAAAAAGAATATACTTTCGCATTAATTTGTTTACTTTAAATTGATTGAGCCTATTCTCTGTAGAGGAGCATTGTTTGCAAGCACTGCGCGCCCACAAACGACGCGAACTGTTTGATTTCTTTCTCGTCGTTCACGCTGGCCATAATAGTTCGATACGTTCTGTAGGAAATAACTCGTTCTCTATCTCTATGCAAGACTAAAACCTAAAACAAATCCGAAAGTTAGAACAAAGAAGAAGGAAAATATATTTTTTTGATATTGAAATTTCCTACCTGTTGAATATCAACTAAACCATTTTTGTCGATTGCATCGGGGTCCTCGTTGAGTCTGGAATACTTTTGTTTGTCCAACTTTGGAATGCACTTGTCTATATCAAACCATTCATAAGTTTCTGGACAGAGCAATTTCGAAGGTCGCATTTTAGCTTTGTATATCATTTTTGGACATGAATGGATATAAAATCCCATGTAATAGTACTTTATATCTGATACAGCCTTGTTCAGTTGTCGCGTTAGATAAACTTCTCGAAGAGAACTGAAAATCGTAACATAATAATGAGTTGTAATAAAATGGGAAATAAAGTTCGTCGTGTCAATTTTGTGGATGTTACCTGAACGTTCCCAATGATAAAGAGGAATATGCCGGATCGTAAAACAAATAAACACTTGATATACAAGCTGGTAAAATGTCCAATACCCCCACAGCTATGAGTTTCCCATCCAACCAGTATTGATCGTGAAATGACCCGTAGCCTCTGGGAGGACCGTCCTCGGGGTCCCACGCCTGCGAAAATGTGCAAATTATATATTAGTGCTTTTATTAATTTTAAACACAATTTTAAACATGATTTATTGCACTTTATAAAAGAATCTAATTCATACCCGTAAGGGACTCTTGACAAGAAAATTAATAAATGACTTCTTCTCGCACTCTCCAGGCTCGCTTCGATGAACGGCCATTTGATACTTCTTATAAAGAGCCGCTGACTCGTCCAAGGTTTCGAGAAATTCATCCGAAAATACTCGAACCACTTTGTTCTGCAAATGAAACTGTAATTAAACTCCTATCTAGAGTTTGTTTCTTTTCTTTTTATTTCCATGCCTTTATAGGTAAGAATAAAATTTAATTTCAAAACTTTTAATTACTTGCAGCCTATCCTTGAAAAAATAAATCTCGTCCATGTATTGTTCCAAATTCTTGACGCTACTTTTTTTCCGGTGCTCCTCGAACGCGGTATCGATCTCTTCTGCCGTCATGCCCTGGGCAATCATCTTATTTCTCTTCCGCTCGCGGCGAAAGATCTTTCGTTTTGTAAAATCGGGACTTTGTTCAGACGCTGGTTTGCTGCCCTTTTTTTGGTTGACTTTATCAGGTACATTGCTTGTTGACACCGACGCCTCACTGTCAACTTTCTTTGATACCTTTGGTTCCGATTCCGTCTTGACAAACGAAACTTCCATCTCAGAATCTCGATTCTCGTCTATTTCCAAACTCACGTTCATGTTTTCTATCGTCTCTTTGTCACGCAACCGATCAGGAATCACGTTCAACTCCGGCTCTTTTTCATCTAGAATAATTTTTAATATTAGAAATGAAGGGTTTTTTTAATTTTTTATATATTTTCATATTTTGCCTTCAAGCAAAATTACCTTTGTGACGTGACTTTTTCAAATCTTCTATCTTCATTTTATTTTTCAAAAATTTTTTCATCTTTTTCAGCACTTTTCTTTGAGATCTGCTGAGAATGAAATTGAGAGCCTCGCATCTGAAATGCATCAAATGACATCTGATAAACCAAAGAATTTAAAGAAAGATTAAACAATTTTTTCCACTTGACTTATGATGCTCACTTGATGGTATATGTTGGACAACAAATCTGATTCATCGTAGGTTTGTAACAATAACAACCACTTCTCCTCCAGCCTCTGTCGATGATTCGTTGATAATCATAAACTGTCATGGTGTGAGCCCACATACCTAAAATTAAACGATCAAAAAAACCATTAATTCAATCGTACACAAAACAAAAACATAACCTTTCAATGAAGCCACAAACCTGTCTTTAAGGATTTCTCTGAAAAATAAAAAAGCGAGATGATTTTTGCCACTTGTTACATTGTTCTTCGCCTCGTTGTTATTGAACTTAAACTTGCAGATTTGAATTGCAAAATGGAGTGCATAATGGAATGAAGACAAAGGAAAGCAGTCTCATGTGAGTGTGAATACCAAAAATTGAAAAACAAAGTTGTCGCAAGGTTTTTTTTTTTTTTTGCAAAATAAAAAAATCATTATTCAGCACAATTCAGTGACTTACCATGACTGAAACTGGTGAAGAGGTTCTTGCAGTAGCCACACTTTTGTTTCTCCTGTTCGGAAAAATATTCGACGATGCTGTAGTTTTGAGACATCGTTTTGTTTTGCTTGGACTCTGATGTTCAAGTCGAATTGAGGTCAAATTTCATCGACACACTTTTGCATTTCACTTTTATTCATGCGGACGGTTTTCGAATCACTGAGAAGCACATTATAAAAACAAAGCTAATCAATCGTCGCGGTTGACGTGTGCCGTTTTTCCGTGATTCCCGTTCAATCAGCTTGGTTCACGACGGTCGTTCCAGTTGTTTACATCACTGCTGTACAATCTGGAACAGAGGGAAAAAATATGAAATATGAACCTGACGTGGGTGTTGTTCAATTGTCGAATCACGCAAACACAAAATTTGTTCATTTTGCGGATACAAAAACGATTTTTTTTATTTTAGTATATTTTTTGATGATGCTGTTCGGTAAGAAGTTTCGTTTCAAGAAATATAAACAATAAAAATTGTATTGTTTGAGATGTTATTATTTTAATGTGTCCAAGTTAAATGCAAATTTCATTTTCAAGAAAAATCAGACGGAGGAATCTAAATTTTGAGGTGAATAAAAGGAAATTATAAAAAATATAAATATGGGATCAACTATTTTGATATCCCTAAAATTTTATAAAGATAATGACGTTAAATTAAATGTTTAAATTTTAAGTTGCAAAATGTCAAAATCAGGTTATAAAATGAAATTTGTCATGTTTATTTTTGTATTGTTGTGTTTGCATCCGCAGCATCGCACGATTGTCATTGACACTTACACTTTTGCACTGATGCTGCACTGAGGACAACACGTTTCAGCGAAAGGCTCATTTGTTAATCGCATGGTGGGGGCCGAATTGGCGATCTTACCTGACAACTTTTGTTGCGATCGTGTGGAAGGAGTAGCATCAAAGTGGTGGAAGAAAGCGACGGAGATCTTGGCCGAAACATCTCGTAGGAGTTTTTAAACAAGCTGAAATTCGTCTTCCTGTTTAGTTGGAAGTGGTTTCGTGCAAAAATGCTCCATCTCTGGCGGTGCTTCTGCTGCCGCGAAAATCGCCACTGAACCGCCGCGATCTGTCAACATTGATTGCTACGTTGTAGAGATATTTCAACATCTCTGAACAAAAATATGTTGCTTCTAGTTGTCATCGCAATTTTGTCAGTTTGTTGTTTTGATGGTTTCGTCGAGGGCAACCGGCTGAGCGGCTTGTACGTGGACAATGGACTGGACCAGACCATAGTTCAACGAGTGATCACACAGCAAGAGAAAAAGGATGTTGAGGAGGAGCTGCTGAACCTGCTGGGACTGCCTGACAGGCCGCCTTTGCATCCAAACAAACAAGTTAAGAAATCCGCCCCCCAATTTCTCATCGATATTTATGAGAATGCCCTTCACGAGGATGTCAATCATCATCGCAAATTTTTTACCAAGGACGAATTCGGACTCAGTGGGCAGGATTTACAAGCCATTGATCAAAGTGACGTCATAATGACGTTTTCTGCAAGAAGTAAGAATACCTGACCGTGTTCAAAATGTCAAGAAATTCGTAAAGTTAAAATTTGTTTCATGCAGTTTTAGCAAATGTGACAAGGAAATTAATTTTTTTCAATTATAAAAAACCATTTATTTTAATTCGGAATGTATGGTTCATTGTTTTTTTGTATTTTGCAGATCATCATGTACCTGGTGTTAGACACGAGAGAGGAAAACGGTTGTGGTTTGACGTTTCGGATGTGCCACCTGGGGAATTTATTATTGGAGCTGAGCTTAGACTTTACAGAGATATCAATCAAGTCAAGAAACCAAAATACAAGGGCGACTTTGCCGTTACGGTTTATCGAGTTCTCACCGAAGACGGGTAAGTTGGAACCCGAAGGTTTATGGCTTTTAATAGTTGGAAATTGAATGAGAAACTTTTTTCGTAGAGAAAAGGAGTTGCAATATATTGATTCAGTAAATACTACTGCTGGGCAGGAAGGATGGTTGACTTTAAATATGAGCGAACCGCTTCATCACTGGATCAATAATTTCAACCAGAATCAAGGCATCTATTTGTCAGTACATCCTGCTGATAAAAATGGTAAATCTTCATAAAGACGGGAGATCCAACCAAAATTGATCTTTAATTAAAGAAATAAATCTTTGAGTTAAAATCTGAAAAATATAGAAATTGTTATGAAATTAGGAAACGCTGCAAATAATCAAATTTGCTTATTTTCAGTACACGAGATCAAACCTGAAGATATTGGATTGGTTACATTCAAAGGCCACAGTGACAAGCAGCCATTCATGGTTGGCTTTTTCAAAAGTTCTGGCACGCGGGAGAAGAAAGTCCGTCAAAAGAGAGACGCCAGAAGAAAAAAGAAAAGCGACACGTCCACGTTAGATTATAGAAATTTGTATACGGGTATGTGAGAGTGATATAATTGTATGATGTCCGAATATTCTATGAAGCATGAAGATTAATCTTGTCATCATTTTTAGATCCTGCAATTCAGTATAATTCTAGGACTTGCAAACTCCAGAATTTGTACGTCAGTTTCAAAGATCTTCAGTGGCAGGTATTTGAAAATTGTCACAATTAAATTGAATAACATTTTTGCAAAAATTTAATTACAATTTTTTCTATTTCTGAAATATTTTGGTAGGATTGGATTATCGCTCCTGATGGATACGATGCGTATTACTGCAGTGGAGAATGTAACTTCCCTCTGAATGCTCACATGAATGCAACAAATCATGCCATAGTACAAACCTTAGTACACCTTGTCAGTCCTGGCAAAGTGCCAAAGCCCTGTTGTGCGCCTACGAAATTGTCTGCCATATCTGTACTGTATTTTCTCGACGAGAGCAATGTTATTTTAAAGAAATATAAAAATATGGTTGTGAAAAGTTGCGGTTGCCATTGAATAAAAATCAATCATCGATTGAAGCCCAAACGAATGTGATTTAAAAAAATGCGGATCAAAATGTTGTTTCAAATGCAGGTTGAAATATTACGTAAGGAAACGAATGTGATGTTAATTAGATAAGGTTTTTAAATCTCTGTGCCTGGAATAAATAAAAGACATTTCTATTCCAAAAAATAGTTGTTTTATTTCTGTAAAATTTTCTCATACAAACCCCATCGCTAATACATTTTTAAAAACGATGAATGTTTAGAGGAAATCAGATTATTTTTGATCATTTTGTACAAAATCATTTAAAATTTCAATGAAAAGTTCTAAATTAACGTTCTAACTAAGTTGCGCCTAATTTATACATTTTTATGGTACAACGACAGACCTTAAAATTAAAATAAATAAAAAACAAAAAGGAATCGACGGTTAAAGAAAATAAATACATCTTTTTTGTTGATGAGGTTTCGTTTTGTCCAATCATCTTAGTGACAGCCACAACTTTTGACTACCATGTTTTTATATTTTTTCAAAATGACATTACTCTCGTCGAGGAAATACAAAACTGATATTGATGTTAATTTTGTAGGCGCGCAACATGGTTTGGGTACTTTGCCGGGGCTTAATAAATGAACAAGTGTTTGCACGATTGCATGATTTGTTGCATTCATATGAGCGTTCAATGGAAAATTGCATTCGCCGCTGCAAAAATAAGCATCGTAGCCATCAGGCGCTATTATCCAGTCCTGAAACATCGATAATTCCAAGTTGAACACTTAATTTCTAAAAGCTCATTAATTAGTTCATCGGATAATAAAAAATTCGCATCTCACCTGCCATTGGAGATCTTTAAAACTGACGTATAAATTTTGGAGTTTACAAGTCCTGGAATTGTATCGAATTGCTGGATCTAAAATTGATAACAATATTTAAATTTAAATAAATTAAATTAAAAAAACTAAAATCAAGATTGAAAAAAATTGTAAATCAATTTTTAATTTTGTTTAATTGTTGAATACCTGTGTAAGGATTTCTGTATTCATACATGGAAAAACTTTTTCTCCTCCGTTTAGCTTCCCTTTTCTGTCGTGACTTTTTTTCTAGGTTTCCTGAATTTTTCATGTACGCGACCATAAAAGGCTGTTTGTTCACCTCGTTTTTGAATCCAATCAGTCCGATATCTCTAGGCTTGATTTCATGTTCTAAAAATAATAATTCTTCCCTATTAATTGATACAACAAAAGTTTTACAGAAAAGAGAAATAACACATTTTATTATTATGATTTCTCTGAACATAAAAAACTTTTTAATTATATCTGACAGCGTTTTATGTTTTACTTACGAATATCGTCATGCAAATGGACCGTATAATATAGACCCTTATTGTCGCCAGGATTGTTAATCCAGTGCTGAATAGGTTCTGTCACATTTATTGAGATCCAGCCTTGCTTCGTTGTTATATTAACAGAATCCACAAACTGCAGTTCCCATTCTCTACAATCCAATCTCGTACGTTACTTTCATTCAAGAAAAAATATAAAAGGACTCGCTTGATAAAAGAGACAAAATAGTATATTTTGTGTGTATAACGACGTTTTTCAATATAGTATTAGTGTCGAAAGTTGGTATTTATCGCACTAGTTCGGAAAATGATAATTTTCTCCACTGAGGCGAAAATGACAACTTTCCGCACTGCCAATAGTATTGGAAAAAATCTTACCCGTTACTCATCCTCAAAACTCGATAAACCGAGACCGAAAAAAGATTCCGCGAATGAATTTTCTTAGTCGCATTTGCATTTCGGTACAATCTCAATTCCGCTCCGAGGATCATCTCTCCCGGCGTAATTTCTGACACATCAAATGAAAGCCTTTTCCCTCTTCCATGTCTAATTCCGTTCACTTTTTTTTCTGCAAACAAACATGAACATATAATTAAAAAAAGTCTTAAGACTCTAAAAGTATTTTGTACAAGTATAATTCATAGTAAATTTCAGTCTTCAATACCAATGTGAAAAGTTATCATTTTCGGCACGAGTGCGGTTAACATACATTTCCACTTTAGAGTTGAAAAAGTTCATTTTCTGCACTAGTGCTGAAAACAATACGTGGGACTGGTATTGAAAATACATTTTTAAGCATATTTTTTATATTTCTTATTCTCACTCTTTGCAGAAAAAGTCATGATAACATCGCTCTCATCGATGGCCCTTAAGTCCTGGCTGCTCAATCCAAATTGATCCTTGGGGTCGTTGCGAGTTTCTCCCCCGTGTTGTAGGGCATTTTCATAAATGTCGAGCAAAAACTGGGGCGCGGATTTTTGCACTTGTCCGGCCGGTTTTCGTATGCTCCTAGGAGGTCTATCCGGGAGGCCGAGGAGATTCAACAGTTCGTCCTCGACGTCCCTTTTCTCCCGCGTGGTCGCAAGTCTCTGCACGACAGTCTGGTCCAGGCCATTGTCCACGTAAAGTCCGCTGGGTCTCGTCGCACTTGCACTCAAGTTGCCGCACAAAATCGCAGCCACAAGACAGAGCCACAGATTCATCTTCTTGCACCAACACCAACACCAAAAACTTTTTATTTCTTATTTTTTAATGTTCAATTCTTTTTATTTCTTTTATTATTTATAGTCTTTTCCAAATTGGAAAGAGAAGGTCTGACTAATGGTCAGATTATTTTCTCGTCCATGACGGTCATTCTGAGGCGAATGAGATGGTACGAGAAAATGGTACCAAAGTGGAGGGCCAAGTGAGCTAAGCTTTGTTTTAGAAGAGGTTCTGGAGTTGGACTCTCCTTCTCTTCTTCTCCTCCTCCATTCCTAGGCCCCTCCACCCAAATTTTTATCTCGTTCACTTTCGTTTCGAGAACGATTTTTCTTTTGTTCCCTTTTTAATGGGTCCTTCCACTGTTGTGGGTGAGCTTCATTTATTTGTCAAAGCACCCTAACTTCTTGATCCGCCAAAGAAGATCTGCATCTTTGATCCTACCGAAATTCGCGCGACGAAATAAGAAGACTAAAATATACAAACTTGAGAGATAATTTCGTTTCATCCGAAAGACATCGATTACATAAATTTAAATAAATCAAAACAAATTTTCTTCATCTTCTTTGAAAACTTTTTGTCATCACTCGAATATAAATTTCGTGATTTCCATAACTTTTAGTGCGAGTTTTTTAATATATTTTTTATATCTACTTTTTTTTAGTTTGTGAAAAATAGTTGAATGATTTTTGGCATAATTGATTTTAATTGTTGTAATTATTCTGACAGATGGGAGAGAACGTAATTTTTGAGATTCCAATTTGATGAAATTTCAACTGCGAGACAAGAGAGACCGTTTGGTGAATAACCGAGATGGGAACGATTGTATCTGTGTGTCTGTATTGGAAGAATGCGCGGTGGGTCCAAACAACGGTCAATTCCTTCCGCTCTTTTTCTACCTGAATATGATTAAGAGCTCAAGAGTAGAGGGTCCGCTGATAAGTGAGTCAGCAGCATTGTGGACACAAATATACTACCGTCTTTCTTCATTCCGATTGAAATCATATTAATGTGCGTTAATCCTCACATAAATAATACAAATTACAACTTTATTTGTCATTTTAATTCAACTAAAAACGAAGATAATATACGAAGTAAATTTTTTTTTCTAAAAATTAATTCAATTTATTCTTAAATTATATTAAAGTGAACAATTGAAAACAAATTACCAAAAAAAACGTGAATGAATTTCTATAAATTGTTTAAAAATAAGAAGCCTTTTTGAAATCACTGAGAACTAAATTGTAAAAAGTTTTTCGTTCATTGAATTTTTTGCGTAGAGAAAAAGATTCCAAGTGGATACAAACTGCACTTTGGCGTAATTTCGCTTAATATTATCTGCAGAAGAGATCTGTGGTTTTTCAACAGACTTCTCAAAGGGCTCATGGTAATCGATGTAAACGATCTCTCGACCTTTTCGTTTTTTTTTAGTTCTTTCAGCGTACTAATCGAGATTTAAACTTTGTTGCTATGCAGTAATTAAATTAGCATGTCTTTTTGTTGTACGATATAATTGAAAACTTGAAAAATTGTTGTGCAAGGCGAATTCGATTAATTCTTAATTCTTATTAGAAAATTAAAGTGACAAGCTGCAAACACTTCGCTGTCCACACATATTTATTATAAAATAAATAACTGTCTTACACATGTATACACAACGATTCAACATGAATATAACTATAACGTTTGACGGAATTCATAATTTAACAGAACCTCGTTCAGGATATAACTTGTTTAGAAAAAGATCAAAAATATTTAAGGAAATTAAAAATTTGCATTAAATTAAATTACACTAATATAATTATAATCGTAATTACTCTTTCGAATGAGAGAAGTTTTACAATAAAATAAATGAGTAAGCATGGCAAGTATGCTGGCGGTGAAAAAAAAGACAAGGTTCATAAACATCTGACATGAACAAATGAAAATTAATACTATATAAAACCCCACACTGACAAGTTTATTGTGATTTGGTCGCCATTTTCATATTTCTATTTCTCATGTTCACAACAAGTACTGTGATGTTATCCAAAGAGCCTCTGCAAGATTAATTCATTTATTATATCTATTTAGTTTTTTTATTGTTAATACTTTCTCATTTTTATAATAATATAATTGTTCATCAAGTACCTATAGAAACTTTGAAGGGTGATACTCTTTGCTCCAAAGTAAGGTTCATCAATGTGTTCTTTGATAAATGAAATAGCCTCTTCATTGCTAAATGTATCCCATAAACCGTCAGTCGCAAGCACCAAAAATAAAGGATTATGATCTTTCAAATCGAAAGTGAGAATGTCTGGTTCAGCAATCACGAGCTTCTTATCCTTCAAAGGATAGTCCCCGAGAGCTCGAGAGGTAGCCAAAATGCCAGCAACCCGCCATACTCCGTTGAATGTTACCAAACCACCTGCTTTGTTTATCCTCATTTTTTCTCTTTGCTGAAAATTAAAAATCATACAAATTAAAACTCGTATGAAATGTGTCAGACTGATAGTACACTGAGAAAATTGCATGGTAATGATTACTATGTAAATTGTCGGAGATACAATGCATATAGTAAAATTATTATTTATATTGTGTACAATGTCATTTCGTCAGTGTAGTCAGAAACTATATTTATATGTTGCTTTAACCAGTACCTGTTGTGGTTTGTGATCAAAAGAAAGAGGAATAGCTGTTCCCCTTCCATCACACATAACTCCCCGAGAATCCCCGACATTTGCAACAATCAACTTATCATTCTCAATAATTGCAATTAACGCTGTGGTACCTAAAAAATAAATAAAAACTTCAAAAATAGATGGAAGCTAAGAAGAAACAAAAAACGGAGGATTCTTTTTTTCAAAATGATTAGCAGCGATCATTGCAGTATTAAACAATTACCAGCAACGTCCATATTTTTCTTCGCTGCTTCAACTAATAACCTATCTACAGCTAAAACTTCATCAGTCAACAGTTTACTGTAGTTTATCTTGTTCCCATCAATATAATTAGTTACGTCAATTTTCTGTGGAGTGTCGACCGGTTTGCAAGGTCTCACCTGAAAATATCATATACAAAAATATACAGCTTTATGCTCAAAATGAAAAATCATTTATCACCTAAAGATTTCTCGTACCTCACGAGTAATTGGTCTGCTGATGCTCTCAATTTTATTGAGTAACTCCGGATCCGTGACACCTACATGACTTTTCATACAATCGTCCGTCAGCGACGTGCTTAATGTTTTCCTCAGTTCTTTTTTAGGATTGGAAATAGAAATACGGCTAGCCTTCTTATCATCATCGTTATTTTTCAAAGTATTGTCGTTATTTCTATTATTTATAGTCTCTGCTGAAATTTTTCCTGCAATTATGTCCTTTAATTCTAAGATCCGTTTATTTAAATTTGGTATGAGCTTGTCTCGTGCATAGTCGGCTGCAAACTAAAATACAAAAGAAACCTTCAGTTAGACTTCTCTAAATCATTAACAGACAATTTTTACATCACGATTATAGTTCACCTCTCCACCATGACCATCGAAAATAGCAAATAGGGAAACATCGGTATCTCCAATTTGTTCATTCACAACAAATCGATCCTCCATACTCGGCCTGTGACCTTGAACCGCGTAAACTGCGGCATACTCTTGCTCTAATTTCCAACTCGCCAAATTTTCTACAGACTTGTTGTACAAAAAGTGAAATTTCGATACCTAAAATAAAAAGACATACGTTACGCAATTTAAATTAAAACGATGAAAATCTTTGCGTGGTGTTTCAAGTAAATATCGTAACATGATGAAGAAACATATTTGTTCTCCCAATTATTAAAATTAAATAAAATGATCAGAAAACTTTGACGTTATGTATGCCAAAAGTTAATTGCGTAAAAAACTACGACGTCTGACGGCTTATTCTATTTTTGTACCCATATTATAATTACACTTACTCTTTTGATTTGAATTGTACTGTCTTTTTTGGAATAAGTTACAAAATAGGTAAAAGTTTATTTAATTGGAAGATGCAATAAATTAAAATGGTACCTTGGACGTGGTTCTTCCGAGCGTATAATGTATTTTGCCCAGAAGAACTCTGCTCCAAATATCGACGGCTTGTAAATAAAAGAGCATGATGAACAGCAGAAGCGCGCCAATTAGAACTTCGGTTTTGAA
>JAPYZS010001257.1:0-17716 GCA_030522925.1 Trissolcus japonicus | reverse complement strand
GCGATGCACGTAGTGC
Source organism: Trissolcus japonicus (assembly GCA_030522925.1). Lineage (NCBI taxonomy): Eukaryota > Metazoa > Arthropoda > Insecta > Hymenoptera > Scelionidae > Trissolcus > Trissolcus japonicus. The sequence goes on along the minus strand of JAPYZS010001257.1, from coordinate 17,700 downwards.
GAAAAATTAAACATGAGACGCCAAATACCCTAAGTTTTTTGTCATTAACCTGCACAGATTGCGAAGATAAATAAATAGCTTCACTGTTATGATAAGGGGGCTGGCGAAGGGTGTCAAGTAAGTTTTATTAAAACTAAAGAGCTCAAATGAAAGAAGGTAAACTCTAAAGTATACATTTAATAGCGCTTTCTATGAGAGAAATCGTATTATCCATTCCATAAAGCTTTATGAAAGATCCCATTCTTGGACCGGTTTTTTGGCCAAGTAACGTTTCATATAATAGCTGAAACCAGTCACGTAAGTTAGTGTAATCATATTTTTTTCCAATAGAAAATACCTGAGATTGAATTTCTTCAGCAGTAGCAGTTATAGATAGAGAATGTAAAGTGTCCTTCAAATCTAGTAATGCTTCTTTCTCTTTTTCATTTGGAGTTTTATATGATTTTGTTGGCTTGATAAAATCGTGGTAATACTTTACTGCAAATTCTGAAAGTCTATCAAGCATTTTATTATTTTCTGGTGTAACGTTCGGTGCATAAGAGGATATAAAACCCCATAGGATCTCTTTGTTTTCAGCATTACAAGCCGCTGCTAGGTTTAAAAGTAGTGAGAAATTTATGCCTGAAGTTTCTATACTGGGAACATTGCCCTGGTGGATATGCCAAGCAGGGTTACATAACCTTGTTTCTGATGGCAATTTTGTCGTTAAAGCTTGCTTGCGCTCCTCAAATACATTCGAGTATTCTGCGGTGCTCACCTGCGCTTCTCCTAAAAATTTCTCATCATAATCAGGTTCTGTATGAAATTTACTATTTGTGTTTTCCCCGTTATTCTCATTATAACGCTTAACAAACTCTAGATACTCATCAGTTGATTTTGGTATCACATCAAAATATAAACGTTTAGCTTTTTTAGGACTCTGAAAAATGTACAATGCTAAGCTCTCTGTTGGTGCGTAAGTTAACCACTCTTCAATTGAAATGCCATTTCCTTTTGATTTTGATATTTTCTTTCCTTCTTTATCAAGGAAAAGCTCGTAGCAAAACAGAAGTGGTGGTTTTTCTCCAAGTATTTCACATATTTGACTTGAAAGCACAGCAGATGGAGTTAAATCTTTTCCGTGAGCTTCATAATTTACTCCAAATGCGGCCCACCTCATTCCCCAATCAGGTTTCCACTGCAGTTTACATTTTCCTTTTGTCACTGGAAGTTCTATTTTTTCCCCGTTTGGGTTTTCATATGTGATTGTTCCTTTCTCTGTATTTGTTTCAATTACTGGAACTTGTAAAACTTGAGAAGTTTTTGGGCATATTGGCAAGAATGGACTATAAGTCTGCTGTCTTTCTTCCCGAAATGATGGAAGCATTACGTCCATCACTTTATCATAATTTTTCAGCAAGAGTAAAAGTTTTTCATCGTAAACGCCAGATTTATAACACTCTGTTGCACTCCTGAACTCGTATTCAAATTCAAACATATCAAGAAATTTACACAACAATGAATTCATATGATGGCCATAACTCTGATGAGTGCCAAATGGATCAGGTATCATAGTCAATGGTTTATTTAAGTGCTCTCTTAGCATCTCTTGATTTGGCACATTATCTGGTATTTTTCGCAAACCATCCATATCATCTGAAACTGCAATGATTTTGGTTTTTATACCAGGAGCTATTTTTTTTAATGCATTTACAATAACTGCAGTGCGGAAAACCTCTCCAAAGGTTCCTATGTGGGGTAAACCAGAGGGTCCATAACCAGTTTCAAATATTATTTCTTTTTTATTAGGAAACTCTTGCAATATTTTTTCTGCTTCTTGAAATGGCCAACTTGTCATTATCGGGATTAAATAATGTATCTTAACTTAAAGTGCTACTAGTTTCAATGGATTTTTACTATAATGATATAGTATTAGTTATTATTAGAAGGTTAAAGATATGTCCACAGGTAGTATACAAACAGATCAATTATTTAAAGGTCTTACAAGACCTGCAATGCTCTTTGGTGTGAGTTATATGTTTGCAATATTAAACGTCCTGATTTGCATGCTAATTTTCATTAATTCAAATGATTTAAGAGTGATTCTCTTAATGTTACCAGGTATACATGGACTTGGTTATATAGCTTCTGCAAAAGAACCGTTGTTTATTGAATTATTTATGGTAAAATTGGGAAAGTGCTCGAAATGTTTAAATCGTTTTTACCATGGAGCTAATTCTTATGATATTGCTTAACGTTGTGTGATGCTGAGGTTTAGGGCTATTCAATCAAAAAATAAATCTACTCTGAACAGGGAAGTTCACGCTGCTGAATTTATTCCTTATTCTTGCTATTGGAATAGCACAACCTTGATGACAAAAGAAAATTGGTTGGTTAAGGTTATAAAATTAAGTGGTTTTGCATTTGAAACCGCCGATGACGAGGATTTAGTCATACAGAACAACATCAGGAATCAGATGCTAAGAAGCATTTCATCTCCGGCATTTAGTTTGTATTTTCATACTATCAGACGTAAGAAAAATATTTTTTCTGATGAATTTGCAAGTCAAGGTTTGCCGAATTTTTTCGCTAATCACGTAAATCTAAAATGGAGAGAAAAACACGCAACAAGGCAATCATTTATTAATGACCTATACATTACGATTATCCGTAGAGCGGACACAAAAGGAGTAGAATTTTTGTCACATCTACTAAAAAAATTCGGACATGTAACTTCAAAACATGCTTGGGAAAGTGATATACGTGCCACGTATGAAGATTTAGAGGAAACGACAAATCGTGTAGTGACAAGCCTTAGAAATTATTCGCCTAAAATTCTTGGAGTAAAAGAAACTCCAGATGGTTTGTTCTGCGAAATAATGGAGTTTCTATCTAGAATCGTAAATTGTGGCTTCGTTACAAATACGCTTTTTCCGCTAAGAACTGAAATATCAATGTACTTACCAGTACATAGGTTATTCTTTGGCCGTAAGATGATACAGGTTGTGACTCATAATGAGAGTAAATATGCTGGAATAATTAGTATCAAAGAATATGGAAATCATACTTCTGCAGGAATGCTTGATTCGTTTTTACAACTTCCTTACGAGTTTATAATTACGCAATCTTTTCAATTTATAAACAGGCAAATGGCGATTGGAAAAATGCAGATACAGCAAAATCGAATGATACAGTCTGCAGATAAAGCTATTTCTCAAATAGCAGAAATTTCTCAAGCGCTTGATGACGCAATGAGTGGTAAGATTGCGTTTGGTCAACATCACCTGACTATTTTATGTATAGAAAAAAGTCCTAAATCATTGGATAACGCTCTGTCGTTGGTAGAATCAGAGCTTTCTAATTGCGGTGTTTACCCTATACGTGAGAGAGTTAACCTTGAACCAGCATTTTGGGCGCAAATTCCTGGTAATTTCGATTATATAGTGAGAAAAGCTACAATAAGTAGTCTTAATTTGGCTGGATTTGCATCTCAACATAATTATCCTACTGGTAATAAATTCAATAACCACTGGGGAGATGCCGTTACAGTTTTTGACACGACATCTGGTACTCCATTTTTTTTCAACTTTCATATAAGGGATGTTGGACACACTATGATAATTGGCCCAACTGGTGCTGGTAAAACTGTTTTAATGAATTTCCTGTGTGCCCAAGCGATGAAGTTTGCTCCAAGGATATTCTTTTTTGATAAAGATCGCGGTGCAGAGATTTTCTTAAGAGCACTTGGTGGTATCTATACTGTAATAGAACCAAGAACTAAAACAAATTTTAATCCTTTACAACTTGATGACACCTCTGATAATAGAACATTTTTAATGGAGTGGATAAAGTCTTTAATTTCGGTATATAATGATAAATTTACTTCAGAAGATATTGCACGAATTAATGATGCAATTGAAGGAAATTTTAAATTAAGAAAAGAAGACAGATTCTTGAGAAACCTCGTACCGTTTTTAGGGCTTGCAGGTCCTGATACTCTAGCTGGGGCAATATCTATGTGGCATGATAATGGTTCTCATGCTGCAATATTTGACAATAAAGAAGATTTGCTAGATTTTTCACGAGCAAGAGTATTTGGTTTTGAGATGGCTAGCTTGCTCAAAGATCCTGTTGCTCTTGGGCCAGTATTGATTTATCTATTCCATAGAATTAGTATATCTCTTGATGGCACTCCATCTATTATCGTTCTTGATGAGGCATGGGCGTTAATAGATAATCCAGTTTTTGCACCCAAGATAAAAGACTGGTTGAAGGTACTGAGAAAACTAAATGCTTTTGTGATTTTTGCTACTCAGAGTGTTGAGGATGCAAGTAAAAGTACTATTAGCGATACGCTTGTACAACAAACAGCGACACAGATTTTTTTACCAAATCTGAAAGCTACTAGTGTCTATCGGGATGTTTTTATGTTAACTGAACGTGAATATATATTAATTAAGTACACAGATCCAAGTACTAGATTCTTTTTGGTGAAACAGGGAGTTAATGCTGTAGTAGCTAGAATAGACTTAAAAGATCTAGATGATATAATCAACGTATTATCCGGACGTGCAGAAAGTGTTCTATTGTTACACGATATATTAAATGAAGTTGGGGACAACCCAAAAGTATGGTTGCCTATATTTTATCAGAAGGTAAAAAATGTTTAAGACTAAGCTGTCATTGCTATTAATTGCGATATTTTTACTAAATATAGACTTTTTACTCTCATATCCAGTGCTTGCAGATGGAGTAAGTGGTACTGACAAGACGGAATTTGTTAGTAGATTTAATTCTACTGGCAACTTTAGCCGTGCCTCTAACCCTGATTGTGGAGCGTTTAAAACAGCTGCAGCACTTGCTGGAATAGCGATTGCTGTTGGCGCAATATTTACTGGCATTGTCTTAATCATCTCTTCTGCTGGTTTGTTTACCGCTCTTGTTATTGTTGGAATGATAGCTGCAATTGTTGGAGTCTGGAAAGCTATAGGAGGACTTGTTGTTTGTGAACATAGTTTTGTTAAACACCCAGTTGCACGTGACCATGATGGAAAATATAAAAACTTTAAATTAAAAGATACAGATTATAGTGTCTACACAGATAAAAATTATCAAAAAGAAGACGAATATTTTTCTGCATTACAAGGAAAATCAGGAAAAGATGGAAAACAAACAGAAAAAGAGATTTTAGACTCTAACAACTCGGATACTATAAATAACGAATATAAGAATTATTTTTGGCCAAAAAACGGTGTGCAATACAGTGAATATATAGAAGTATGCCATAGAAATCCTTTAACTTTTGGTAATATTTTTGGTGATATAGACTTTGATGTTAGAGAGAAGGACACTGGGTATGTAGATGGGTCATGGTCACCAAGAGTTGATGGTAAGCTAGAGTGTAAAGTTCTCAAAGCAGGACAGAGCGAACCCATACATGGAGCTACATTCAAAGCAGTGAGAAAAACGGGCAGATTATGTGTGGAGTTAGCCAGTGTTAGCATGCTTGGTATCGAAATGACTCCTTGGCCGCAAGGGGTTGATATGGGGTGCACGGAATTGCCACCTGACCCACTTGCTCCTATGTGTGAAAAATCTGTGATGATGTTCAAAGATGGTACAAGGATTGATCTTAACAGCGATGAAAATAAAGATAAAGATTACAAAACGATTATAGGGGAAAAGGAGAAAGAAGGAAAAATTTTTGTAGGTTATAATAATGCTGGCTGTTTTAGCTCGTATGTCTCTGAAGCTTGTTATAACCAGGCAGGGAGTAAATCATTAGCTCCTATTCCCGTAACTTCTATGATAGTTCAATGCATTAAGGAATCGTTAGATAATTTAGTTGCAGGTAAAGGTGCACCAAATGGTGAGAGTTTTATATCTGTAGCACAGAAAAGGCTGAAGAACACTGTAACTGCTGTTTTGGTTCTAGCTTTAGTATTGTTCTCTATAAAAGCCATATCTGGTGGAGTTCAAAGACCTCAAGAAATGTATATGTTGATCATTAAGTTTGCTTTAGTGATTTACTTCACAACAGGTAGTACCATGTCTCATTATTATGGAGAATTAACTCATCTCTCAAATGGTTTGTCAGAGATAGTGCTAAAAGCATCATCTGAAAGTAAAGGCATATGTAATTATAAAGCAGGTACAGATTATGAATATACTCGCGCAGGACAGAAGGTATCTTACAGTTATCTTGCACCTTGGGATAGGCTTGATTGTAGAATTTTATTTTATTTAGGTGCCCCTTTAGATGGAATTGGTGGCAAAATTGGTACTGGAGGTGTTGCAACGTTAGCAGTCTTGCTTGGTGCTGCTCCTGTCTTATTAGTTGCAGGTTCGGTAATCGGTATTATTTTTGCTGGTGGACAGATTTTAATAGCTCTTGTTGCTATATTTATGGCCATTTTGCTGATGATGGTTATTTTGTGGCTGTGCTATGTATTTATTTTATCTCTAGTTGCTTTGAGTGTAATCATCATTTTATCACCTTTGTTCATTCCTATGGTTTTATTCCAACACACCAAAGGATATTTTGACGGCTGGGTAAGAGAATTGATCACCTATAGCTTATACCAGGTTATCCTTTTTGCGTTTTTGTCTTTTATGTTTATAGCATGTGATAAAATCTATTATAAAAATTTAAATTTTGAACCGGATAAGTCATATGAAAATAACCAAACAAAACCCTCAGCTAGTAAGAAAAAACAGTGGTTTAAATTGAGAGATGGGGAATGTGATAACAATAAAACTACTCTAGCTTGTATGATGCAAAACTACAGCTTTAAAAAGAGCACTATACTTGGTCTATTTGATTTTACATACATGGAATTTGGCAGCTCTCTCATCGGAGAATTATTAAAATTGTGTCTAGTGTTATTCCTCTTTTACCACTTTTTAAACATTCTTCCTAACATGGCTGCTGAACTTGCTGGTAACCATAGAGCAGCACTTGGCTCAGGTCAGACACCTGGACAAATGGTGGGCAAAGCTTTATCTGCTGCCAAAGCTGCTGCTGGGGGCGTTGCTGGAGTTGCTGCTGCGGCTGTCAAGAAGGCAAGAGGTGGTGCTGGTGGAGGAGGTGGAGATAGTGGTAAAGGTTCCAGCGAAGCTATTAAATAAGGTGGCGGTGATGCTAGTTAAGGTCAGTAACAGATGCTTAAACGTTTAAGTAACCAAAACTTGGGTAAGCTATGCATGAGTTTTGTGGTGCTCTTTTTATTGTCTGGGTGCGGGGAACATCACTGTATTAAGCCAGAAAATTTATCAGGTTTGCGTGAAAAACTAGATATAGTGTCAACAGAGCAAAAATGGGTTGATTCCGGTGTTAATATCTCAGATAGAATAAGAGTAACAGAGATTGATATAGTGCCTAGCAATATTAATTTTTGTCCTAAGCAATATGCAGATTTTGCAATTAGGCCTGGGGGAAATGACGTTACATTACCATTTGCACTTAAGAAAGGCGATACGATAAGCTTTAGTGTTATTGGAAGTAAAATGTGTGAGGGTAAAGGAAATGATACAAAAGTTAGGTATGTGAAAATTGATGAAAAGTGCAGTGAAAAAGAAACGGAATATTTTGCTCATGTTTTAAATCGAGAAGGATGTCAGGGTGAAATATGTCCTAATAAATATATAATAGGCGATGCGCAATGGTTGAATGGAAAAGAGTACTGGGATTCAGATTTTTCAAAGTCAGATCAAGATGAAAAAAGAAAGGAGATTGAAAAGATTGTCAAATCTATAAAACAACAAGGGGAAAACATAGACTGTAGCGGGCTTTCAAGTGATCGGAAAAGCAAAATAGATACGTACCTTTTAAACCTTGCATGTAAAAATACATGTTATTATTCTGGTCAAAATTGTGTTCAGATTGGGTCTAATACTATAGATGGTGGCAGTGTGGCCAGAGACCTTGCTAACGCTTTAGCTGTTAGTAACGATGAAGCAAGTAAAGGAAAAGCTATCGAGGAAGCTGTGGATGGTATAAGAGAAAAGGGAGTAAGTACTTACATTCCATCATTAGTAGTGTCAATGCAGGGAGAAGATTTTGAACGTGTGAGAAACGATGGTATACGCACTAACTATGATCATGAAGTGAAGGGCAATCATCACCAAGGTGAGAATTTAACTTTCACCCTTGGTACTGGAGGCAAAGGTGGTTTCAACATAAGAGTGACGAAGAACCATAGTCTAGAAAATAGCTTGTATATAAGCGTCTCTGACAAACTCCCTGAGCATAAGCCTGGTGAAAATCAAGCGGATATATCTGTAGATATCAGCAAAGTTCATGACATGGAAAACTTGAAAGGAAAATTAAAAGACAAAACAGGCACCATATATTACGGAATAAGAGACCATGGCTGCGATTACAAAAATGAAGGTCAGTTTAGCATTAACCTAACAACTCAAGAGCCACCTACAAGAACTTTTAGTGCAATATATAATTTCTTTGATGAAAAAGTGAAAACTGCATTTTTCGGCTCTAGCTACAAAGATCCTAACGCAATTCACTCTGATACTAGTCCTGTAAAGTCTCTTTACGAAAGTTTTATAAAATCAAGCAGAACAAATACCATTAGATCCACGATAATATCGCTGTTAGTATTATACATAACCTTATATACCCTTTACTACTTTTTTGGTTTAACTCATATTTCTATATATGAGTTTTTAATTATATGCGTAAAGATAGGAATCATCGTCCAGTTGTTGCAGGATAATAGCTGGAACTTTTTTTATAACAACGCATTCTCTATATTTATTAACACTCCAAAACAACTAATAGAAATAGCAAATTTTAGAGGCACTACTTCAAATGTTTTTGAGTTTCTTGATTTACCGCTCAATAGGTTCTTGTCATCGCATTCAGTATTGTTAATAGTATCTCTTATATTTTCTGGTCCTTTGGGCATTGTATCTTTTTGCTTGGTGATTTGGGGTTTAATCACAGTGAGCTTATCTATTTTTAACGCCTTATTTTCTTTTATTACATCTATAGCAATAGTTGCGTTATTACTTTCTTTAACACCTATTTTTATTATTTGTCTTTTATTTGCGTATACTAGGCAGATGTTTCACAACTGGGTTAAAAATTTAGCAAGATTTGCGATTCATCCAGTAGTGCTTTTAATTTTTATATCGCTGATAAGCCAGGTTATGGATTATATTGTGTATTCAGTATTTGATTTTGAAGTCTGCTCTACGTGTATACTGAGTATTAACCTAAAGATTTTTAACCCTTGTATCTTCTATGGTTATGCTTCCAAATATACACCTAATATTACCGCTATGATGGCTTTTGTTATTTTGGGACACGCTATGAAAGCTTTAGTTGAAGCTTCTTCGACAATATCTGACTCGTTGTTTGGTGTTTATGTGCAAAACGAACCTGGGAGACAATATCAACAAAGCTTAATGGGAACAGTAGGGTTAGATAAGGAAAGCGTTCAAAACAGAAAAAGAGGAGGTGTTTCTCAACAGTCAGGTACGTCAAGCCGAAGACCTCAAATACCGCAGCAAAGGACTGAGCAAGCAGCTCAAGGGCCTAGAGGAGGCCCATTATGATAAGTAAAAGATCACTATTATTGATACTGTGTCTTGCAATCACTGGTTGTAACATGGATTGTGTCGAACCTGGGTTGCAGAGCAGAAACACCAGCGTTAATGTGGATGTTCCAGTTCATAAAGCCGATAAAATTCATTGGGTTGATTCTGGTCAGGTAATTAGTAAGGGTGAGGAAATCAAATTCACCCTCGATGGATCAGTAAATTTTTGCCCTCTTAAAGAAGACAAAAATCCAAGGGAAGTACTTGTGCCTGCTGTATTTTGTACTGATGGCTCAGAACCAAATTATAGTAAAGCTGCAAATATTAACGATGTGCCTAATAATTATGGCGTTGATGAAAAAGGCGTAAATGAAAACGAATTGTGCAATGGTAAAGGATTTGGCAGCAATAGACGTTATGTGGATACTGGAATTAAAGTAAATCCTGGTGATAAGTTAAGCTTCAGCTTAGTCCCCAGAGAAATAAAAATTGATTACGACAACCCAGAAGGAAAGGGCATCAGCTTTGATGACAATTGTTATAAAGCTGTAGAAAATGACCGTAAGGAAACTGTATATAAGAAAGCTACAGTGAGTGAAGTACATCAGGGGGGAGAGTTTTTTTGTGATGGTAAAGATGGTACAAAAAATAAAATGCAATTTTTACCTCCTGATAAAACAAAAGCGCAGGAAAGAAAAGCTCTAGTTGGTGAAGTGCTAGTTGGCAATGGGTACACTCCATATGATAATAAGGTACATTTTAATAAAGGTTACATTAAAGACAACAAACCATGGGTATATGGTTCGCTACTTGATTTACGCCGCGCTAAAATAGGATTGAACGAATTATGTGATGGAAAAAGCTGCGATTTTAACGAGGTGAAAAAGTATAGCTCTTATGAGCTTAACTGTTACTATCAGAACATATGCTATACCGAGAAGGGTATATGGAACTATGGTTCAGGTCAAGCAGGAGAACGGAACTGTGTCTCTTCTATAAGGCATGATAAGTATGATAAAAAAGATAAAGAAAAAAAAAGAGAAAATAAATGTGATATGTATTCTCACCTTAAAGAGGTTGAAGATAGACTTGAGAAGAGTAAGGAAAATAAAGGGGATCCCAAGCAGAGTAACATTATTGATTTTACATCAAACACCAAAGAAAGCACAGCGGATATTTCCTGGGCTGAGGCTCTTGTTGCAAAAATTGGTGACCTTAATAATCAAGATGCTGCTGAAGGTACTCAGTGCCTTCCAAAGGAAAAGGGTGCAAAAGGGTATAATGTGTGTTCACAAATTAAAGATGAATTTGGAGATTTTTCTCTGAGGTTAAATCATGACTATCCAATAGGAAGTGTAACACTTGGTAGTAATGTGATGCTTGCTATTGCAGATTATGGTCACTATGAAGCTAATAGGGGTGGGTACCATGTTAAGGTAACTAGATCATGTGATTTTGACGGTGGTGAAAAATTGTATATGTACTTGGGTGATAACCCGCCAGGTGATCCATCTGCTTCAGAGACTAATGATTTCAAAAAAGTAGAGAACTTAGGTAAAATAACAGAGAATAATGTAAATTATTATATAATAGATGGAGGTCTTTCAACAGATGAATGCAAAGACAAAAGACCTATAACAGATGAATGCAAACCTAAGAAGATATATTTCGGTATCGATGTAAGCAATGTAGAGAAAGGTGACATTACAGACAAGGAGGGCAAATATTACGAAAACAATAAGTATAGCGTAACTTTATTTGTCAAAAGAAAAATTAATGATTTTATTTCATCAACTATAAACAAGGTATTTGGTTTGGCAACAGGAGGATTTAAAAACAGTGTTAGCGATTCATATGAAGGATATAGAAAGGGGCTTCTACAAGGAGTAAGAGCTTTACTTACTCTATACGTTATATTTACTGTCGTTGGCTATATGCTTGGAACAATACAGCTAAGTAAATTTGATTTCATTGTAAGGATGTTCAAGATAGCATTTATAGCTTTTGCCTTTAGCGATAGAAGTTGGGAACTTTTTGGTACAACTTTATCCAGACTTTTTGTAGATGGTAGCACTTATTTAGTTGATAGCTTTTCTGGCTATATAGAGGAAGGGGGGAGAAAATTTGCATTCTTAGACTTAACAGCAGGAGTATTATTCACAACAGAAACTTGGTTAAAGTTTTTATCGTTGATGCTCTCTGGTCCTTTTGGCTTTATTGCATTTTTGGCAATACTCTACGCTACTTTTATGTTCTTAAAATGCATTATTAGCGCTACATTGAAATATGTAATATCTACTGTTTTAGTAGCGTTTTTATTGTCGTTAACACCTTTGTTTATTGTATTTATTCTATTCCAACAGACTAAATCCTTGTTTGATAACTGGATAAAAACGCTGGCTCACGTTGCAGTACAACCAGTCATTTTATTTTCATCTTTATCTCTTTTAAATCAGTTGATGTATTCAGTTCTATACAATCTCACAAATTTTTCTGCATGCTATCAATGTTTAATTAGCGTAAATTTCTTATCGTATGATCTATGCCTGATGAAATCAATACTGCCTCTTGGATACAGTCCTGGAACTAATGTTGATGTTGCATTAAGTACCGGAGAAAGAGCTGGTGGGCACTTTGCAGCGTTGCCCGTAGATCTGATCGAAGCATTTATGTACTTAATTATTGCCGGTGCAATGGAAGCTTTTGTTTCTATATCGGAAACTATGGCACAAGCACTATTCAGCTCTGGTTTTGGGGTTGCTGCCAGTGTTGGTCAAGTTGCTAAGAGCGCATCGCAAGCTATGCTGTCCACCGTTGGCCTTGATGATAAGACCCAAGGTATGATACAGAGTATCAAGCAGAAAATGGGTAAAGATCGGACAGAAGTTGAAGGTACATTGCCTAAAACGCAATCTGAAGTACCAAAGCAATCAGGTAAGCAAGAAAGTTCTGATAAAGAAACGGGGAATAATTCCGGGAGTCCTAAACCTGAAACACTAAAACAATCAGGTCAGCAAAAAGATTTTGATGAAACAATAAGAAGTGGTTCTAGTACTAAAGCTAAAAACAAGGAAGAAAATGGAGAGGAGTAAGATATAAATGATATTATGGAGTAACTAATTAAAAAGATATTTTAAGTAAAGTTTTAGAAATTTATTTCTATATTTGGAAAAAGTTTAGATATGCAATCACGCTTAGGCAAATGTTGGTTTAGGGTATTACTTCTTGCAGCTTATGTGCTGATCACAGGTTGTAGTAAGAACGATATGCCTTTTCCAAGGTGCATATCTGCTGACTATTTTGGTCCTAAACCTATTGCAGTAAGCGCTCATTTTTCAAGCGACCACGATGCGTTTATTCCAGGAGATGGAGAAGTTATTGATCCTGAAACTGGTGAAATTAATTCTGGTTTTCACCATAACCAAGTGGTGAAGTGGGAGGATACCGGACTCGAAACCAATGGAGATAGTTTGGAAGTGCGAGTTAATGGTGCATGGACATCTTGGAGTAATAATAACAAGAAAGAATCTAAAGGCAGTTATGACTTACAAAGCTTGGAACAGTTAAAATATGCAACTAAATTTGAAGGCAAGTCAGGTGATAATAGTCTACCTGACTTTCACTTAATTTGTAATGATTACAAACCTAGTGCGCCACAGAAAATTTCAAGTAAGTCTAATACAAGTTGCACTGTAAATTGCAAGTGCATTAATGAAGATGATAGCGCAAATACAGTATCATGTGGTGCTCCATGTTGGTTTACCAATGGTCATGGTGCTTATCTTTTGTTTAAAACGGGGAAAGATGATCCTAACGAAAATCTAAAGTTAATGCGCGATCCTCAATATCCTACTGTACATCTAGGTTACAACTCCGTGGCAGAAAATGGGAGCGGTATTTTTACTTTAGACAAAGATAGCACTAAATTAAAGGACAGAAATTGTAACTCGGTAAAATTAAAAAAAGGATGGAAAATATATGTAAAAATATTAGATAGATATTACTTAGATAATGCAGGTGGCTACTCTTTTGAGTTCTTAAATGGAGTGCAGCAGCCAAGTAGTTTTGGGTTTTTTGATTACATTTATAACCATCTAAAATGTGTATTATTGATTAACGAAAATTGCAAAGAACATTTTAATAGCAATGATCCTGCAGTTGCACAAGCTATGTTCGAAAATATAGCTGAAAAAAGTACGAGCTTTCACAATTTTGTTCTTTCCTTGCTTGTTCTATTTGTAATGATTTCATCGCTTCTTTATCTTTTTGGCATGATACGAGAAACTAAGCATGATATGCTCATCAGAATGATGAAAATCACTCTAGTAATAGTGCTTATATCTCCTGGAAGTTTTAGATTTTTCTATGATCATTTTCTTGTTTTATTCGTTAAAGGTCTTGAACAATTGATAAGTGTAATTACTAACTTTGCTCCCAACATGAACACCGGAAGTATTGCTCAAGGAGATGAAGCTAAGTTGTTTAGCTTCATGGAGGACATGTTCAATAAGTTTTTTGCTTATTCTGTTTGGAAAAAGTTTGCAGCGTTTTTACATTACCAAATGTGGGCAAGCCTTCTTATGATACCGGCAATTTTCATAGGGATTGTGCTATACTTCTTGTTGTGCTTGTATGCTTACATAATATTTCTCTCTGGCTTTATGGGTATAGCTTTTCTTATAGCTATCATGCCACTGTTTCTAATTTCTATTTTATTTTCACCGCTGAAAAGTCTATTTGAAGGTTGGATAAAATTCTGCATCAGTTTTTGTTTACAATCGATTATGATATTTACTCTCTTGTCATTGTTGGCTTCAATGATAATGAACACCTTGTATAGGCAGTTAGGTTTTACTGTATGCTACAATAAATGGTTCGAGGTAAAGTTATGTGCTCCAAAATGGGTGTTTGGCGGTTTTTGTATCGTTGATAAGCAGTACTTTGGTTGGACCCCAGGGCAAATTTTCGTACCTTACACTCTTGGAGAAGATTCTCCGCTGAACGTAGATAAAAACATAGAAGGTATAGAAAAGATAAGCAGAGAAGGTGGTACAATAAAATTTACTGGAGGCGCTGGATATATTCCGCTTCCACCGGATTACCCTAAAGATAAAAATGGTGAACATATAAAAGGGTTTCGTTATATAGATTATCCTTTCTTTAATCCAATGCCTGGAACTAAAGATAATCCAGCAGAACACTATATTGCAGAAAGTGATATGGTAGTTAGTAATGGCTGTAGTGAAAAAGATCTAGTGCGCTTAACAAATAGTTTATCTCATGCGTCAGAGAGGGCTGACATTATATTACTGATCAACAATATAGAGAAAAGGATAGGTGATGTTAGTGAAATAATAAAACGCTACTGTCAAGATATAAATAAATGCAATAGTTATAGGGAAATAATTAATGAAATAAGATCTTTAGTGCGGAGTGCGGTAGAAAAACAAGGTTGTAGAATACTGAAACTTCATGATTTATATAAGGATCCCAAAAGTGAATACTGTCAGAAATGTAAAGATTGTGAGGATTGCAAAAATTATCAAGAAAATAGTGATTACCAAAGGGTGCAAGACATACAGAGAGGTTATTTAATCAATGCAGGGGAAATCTTTGTGTTATTCTTGCTTTCATTTTTAATGTTCTCTTTACGCGAGTTCGTACAACAAATGGGCTCAAGTATCGCTGGTGGTGGATTCAGCGTTTACAATATATCTAGTATGTATGGAGCATCGCCTTTGGTTAGCATAATGGAAGGATTCAAACAGCAGTGGCAAAATTTTGCTGGTGGAAAACTAGAGTCTTTAGGCAGTTGGGCTACTCATTTACCGGATAGATTAGCCGGAGGTACAGCTAATCTACTGGGCAGGATACCAAGAGTTGGAGGAGTGCTGAAATGCGCTATTGATGTGCCACGTAAATTTGTAGATTCTACTATTGAAGCAACAAAATTTGTGACATCGCCTGAAAATGATGTTGATAAGCTCGAGGAAAAAATCTACAGGGCGTTTGGAGTTGATAAAGAAGATATTACGCACAGAAGGATCGGTAAATATTTAGATTATTATAAAGGATATGTAGGATCAAATTTGGGCTACACAATAGAAGATGCTATGAAGTTTACTTGGGAACATGGCCTTGATTCTATAGGAGTTAGCCGCCGTACAGAAGAAAAAGATGGTTACCAAGGTAATCTGCTCTGTAGAGCAAAATCGCATAGGCAAGATTTCTTGGATAAGCTTCATGATGACACCATAGGACGCAAGAGAGAACCAGAAAAAGACAAGCTTGATCAACCACTAGAAAAAGATAAGCTTGATCAGCCAACAGAAGAAGATAAGCCTAATCAATCAAATGAAGTGACACGAAATTTAGGCACGGAACCAAAAGGCCCAGATGAAATTGATGATTTTGGATCTGCTTTTGAAGGTATGGAAAAACGTGCTGAAAGAGAAGGCAGAAGAAGTCAAAATAAAGTTTACAACCTCTCACCACTTTTTGAAATGAACACTCCAGAAGCTGTAGAAAAGCGTGCTGAAAGAGCTAGAAGAAAAAAAGAAAGAGAAGATCGAGAAGGTGAAGTTTATAATCTTAAGCCTTCATTTAAAGAACCAAAAAATCCAGAAAGGAAATTACCGGAACCAATGAGGAAACCAGATGCAAAAGGAGATGAGAAGAGGATTGAAGATGAAGACTAATAAAAATTTCAAAGGCCTTGATTATTATAAATTGCAGCAAGACGATGATGGCAATATAAAATTAAATAATTATGATGACGTTTTAAATGTGCGTAGGGCGAGAGTAGATCTACTATTAGACAACACACCAGACAACAATATCAACCTCACTAGGTTAAATAAAGCTTTGAGTGAGAAATTTGTAGATAAGTATAGTTTATTGTCTGAATTTGATAAGGAAGACAAAGAGATTGCACAAGAAAGGCTTAAGGTGTTTAGTATTTTAGAAAGCCTTGAAGACCTTGAAAACGTGAAAAGTGAAGATTTATTAGAGGTTAGCTTATTACTATCGGATCTTAGCTTTATAGAGAGAAATGTTGTACTGAATACCGATCAGAATTCTGATCTCACAAAGTTTAAAAGTCTATTTATTGAAAAAAAATCATCTGGTGAAGAGTATAGTGAAGAAGAATGTAGAGGCTTTCTTGATAATATAGATAAAATCAATACTATAATTAAGTTAGAGTTAGAAAGCAGAATTGAAGGGCTAAATCATGATGAAAAAAATGATCATGATGATTTACAAGATGAGATTGGTCAAGCAATTAATGCAGCAGGCAAATCAGAAAAAGATAACGGATGAGTTTTGTGTTTGTGTTTTTCTTACAAGCGATTCGATAGCTTCTCCCTATTAAACTGCTAAAGCCATATTGACATTAATCATATAGTATAAATAATTAATTATTTTGGAGCTTATTTAATATGCTACGCATCATTGCAGGCAAATATCGCGGAAGAAAAATAACTACAGGTAAGCATTTAGCTGCACGGCCAACTATGAGTATTGTCCGAGAAGCAATATTTAATATGCTTTCCTCAAGGAAACCTATTTATAACTTGAATGTACTTGATTTATTTTGCGGAAGTGGCTCTTTTTCATTTGAAGCGCTTTCTCGCGGCGCTAAACATGCATTCATGGTGGATTCAGATTATTACAATTTGCAACTGCCTAAAAAAACAGCAGAAGATTTTGGAATTACGAACAATGTCACGCTAATTTGTTGCAGTGCTAACAAATTGCCACAACCTATTTCAAAATGCGACATAGTTTTTATAGACCCGCCTTACAATAGCAATCTGGTTGAATCAACTTTAGATGGATTAGCTCACTCAGGCTGGTTAAGTGATGATGCATTGATAATTCTAGAGATTAGGAAAAACGAAGATTTTGAGTGCAATAAAAACTTCAGTATAATCTTGGAACGTACCTACGGTATAGCAAGAATAATTTTTCTTTCTCTATTAACTTAAACTTGCATACACTTTTCATTGATGGGTTTCAGTTCTATTTTTGTCAAGCTTCCGGAGAAATTACTTATTCTGTACTGCCCTAGGCTCTGTGAACAAAATTTTAGAGTAACCATATGAGTGCTCCAAGAAAATTCAAAAAACCCATAAAAACCTCAGCAGTCTTATCAAAACGGGA
>JAPYZS010001256.1:0-54378 GCA_030522925.1 Trissolcus japonicus | reverse complement strand
TATTAAGTACGAGTGTGTGGTATGTGTGTGTAGGAAATGTGTAAATCCAAGTCCATTTCTGAGTGTATGAAAACACTGAAATAAATCTATATATATATAGAAATGAAACTCATTTTGCAAGCTCTCTCTCCGGCCTTTATAAGAAATTGTAACGTAATACGTCTTCTGTATGCTTAATTAAATTGCAATTGAACGAAACACTAGGTCATTTTTTGCAAGACCAGCAGCATGATTGGACAAAACAATTTCAACCGCCATGTTTGTTAATTAACTTTCTTCGACAATAACTCACTTATTAATTTGAAGTTAATTTCGAAGGTTATGTTGTTTTCAATCAATTTTTCAATCGAAAAATATGCTTCAACCTGTTTTTTTCCTTTGGTGTGCTTTTGATGCTATTTCTTGCTTATAGTGATTACAAGCTGACATATCGATGAGTCTAACGAAGAAGGTGCTATTTCAAAAATTCAAATTTGAAAAACGTGCTATTTCAAATGAAACTTGCAAAAGGTGCTATCTCAGAAATTGGTCGCCAACAAAAAGTTATTTATTTATATTTCCAACGTATTTCAAAATATCTTTCGTTCGAATCGTCTTCCAAATTAATTTTCATTCCAAATTTTTCTGCAAAATTACTAAAACAATATTTTTTTGAAGCTTACAAATTGTTTAGATTGAAAGTGTTTTCAATCTCAATCTTATAGGTTTAAAGCAGATTCAAATTTTTTATCATGCATAATTTCATGACAAAATTAAAATTGTATACAAAAATTGACCAAAAAAACTTAAAAGTGGGAAACGAAAAATTTGGTTTTCATCGAGCAATTTCTGAGATAGCTTCTTCTTCAAGTTTAATTTTAAATAGCACCTTCTTCGTTAGATCCATCGACATAGAATTCGTCAGATGAAAATCTGGCGATAAATACCTCGAGACTTGGTGGAAAATGGGAATTTGATTGCAAACGACTTAGAGGTTTCTTGCTTCCGACGAATCTACGTTATTAAGAATTTAATTAATCCGCCGCATCACACATGCTATTATATTAGTGTGCAAGAGCTTCGTATACGAAAGACTTTATCGAGAAAATATCACACATTCGTCTTATCTTGCAAACAACACTTCGTTAATGATCGAACACACCGTAAACGTTAGATGTAGAGCAGCTGTGTGATGTATAATAGATAACTGTACAGTTGTACGCTTCAGTGTGACAGAATATAGTATCGATTAGACGAAGATCGCAAAACCCAACCCAAATACAAATTGCTTGATAAGATGATCCAAGTATATAACGCCGAAACAGTGTGCTTAATATTGCGACCTAATATAGAGCATGTTTAATTATTGTTTTGTTTAATTTTTCGCATGAAAAAATATATCAAAAGCCGGGGAACAAAAGTCCAAGATAAAGGGAACGGGCAAACAAAACGTGTGTATGTATTGTACGAAATTGTACTGTAAATAAAATCGCATTGTCTAACGTTTCAGTAAAATTTCTATAGGAAATCGATAGAATTGAGTTAGCGGTAACAATGTTGAGCGCACATGCAAACCGCATTAATTTATGAAGCAATCAAACTGCCATAAAAAAATGTTTATCGAGCGGCTTTATCCGTTGCGTCTTGTATAGTCTAATCATGACACAATATCCGCGTAATCTTCTTTTATGAATTACGACGAGACAAAGCAGCGGCTGTGTTCCTACCGTGATAAAGTGAGCGATTTTTTGTTCGGAGACAACGCCACTGGATCGAAAGTCTCTCGCTGACCCCATTGCTCGTCATTCAAAGTATCAGAGACAGTATATCATATTAAAATAATTGTCGATGACAATGCCGTTTCGTATACATTGTATATCTCAAGCGATATCTATTTATTTCAAGCCCTAAAGATAAAAGCTCGGGTATATAGCGATTTCAGGTTTTGCATGTATTTCACTGTATTTTTGTTCGAGTATTTCAAGTTAGCTTGTTATCTCCTAGCAAGTTACCAAGTTGTCCTCTGAATTTCGTGGTCGTGCGTTTTATTGTGAACAAAAAAATATTACCACCACAGTAGTGTAAGTTGAATTTATACTGCACAAATTTATTAACATTCATGGATTATATCGATTAAATTTTAACAAATATATAATCTTCATTGCGATCAAATAGCTCGACTATCGTAATTCATCAACCATTTTATTATTCACGTTTTGTCCATTTTTTCTTTTCATTTTTGAATTTAATTTTACATCAGCGGTAAAAAAGGATTTGCTTTGAAAGCAAAATCATCAGCTCTTTTTTTTTCTCTCTTTCTCTCTCTCTCTCTCTCTCTCTCTCTTTCTTATTATTTTCTGATTACTTAAAGGACGATACCGTTTCCACTGTTCCGTTCTAATAATTTAAACACTGAGGCTTGATCATATTTTCGGTCTCGCAATACATATTTCACGACGATAGTGTTATTAAAAATTATGAAATATTGGATAAAGATGACTCTCATTCGCCTCAACGACACCGGTTTATTATTAAAAGATGAAAGATCCAAAGCACTGGGGGGGTTTTGTTTCAAAAATTGATGGCATTTTTGGTATGATATTACTTTTGACATGTTTTATGTCGCATTATCATTATTATTTGAAACAATTGTATGCGACAAAATATAATGATAAATTACGTTCAATTTCGATAATAATTATTATAAGAAAGTTTTTTTTCTATACATGTTTACTTGTTTCCAATTTGCGAAAAAGTTCACAGTCATTCGGAGAATATATACATATATATAAGTGACAAGCTGGCAAACGAATAGACCAAACGCGATCGCTGTTGGTTTTCTTTGGGTTTGCTCGTCTTTTATTTGCGCGCGGCCGACAAACGTTTTCTCGCCTCGCGGCAAAATTTGTTTGCCACCGAAGACAAAGCCCGGCAGCCTAAGAAGCTAAAAGTACTGCACCACACAAGCTTCTCTTTTGGACTGCGTTCGCCCGCCCGTATCAACAAAGTCGCTCGGATAAATACTCCGAGTTATTGCTTTTAGCAGGCTTATCAATCGAACCGCGCGGACCTGAACTTTGAGAATATAATTTCAACTATGAGACGGCTCGGACACACTCGTTAAAGAGGATGTTGGCGCAAACAATTTATAATCATAGAAGCCGGGTTGGCTTCGTTTGACTGTGGTAAGAAACGAAACGAAACGTTAAAATAAGTAGGACATTTTAAATTGCGTATAGAAAACAATTTTTTAATTATATTGTGAATAAAATAGAAGACAATAGTTGAAAATAACAAGTTAATTATTATTTCAATCATTTACGTGACCATTAGTTTTACGTTTGCGTTGAGCGTAAGTCACTTATTTGTTTCTTTTTACTCCACGGTATAACAAAACACGGTAAAACGAAGCCAACCCCCCTGTGGATATTCCAATTGTGAGTCGTACAAAGAAAAAGTTGGAATATTGAAATGTTTGCCGTAGAAGACGCTAGATTAACAGCATTACAGCAATCACACCGATCAACCCCCTCTCAAAGATAAGATACAAATTACTTTTCTGTATATTCATTCCTAAGGGTAATATAATTTTTTTCCTCTCTCAAGTTTTCATCAAAAAATATCTTTTTAATCTTTTTTTTATTACGGAAAATCTTGAGTCTGGTTCTAAATTAAAGTTTCTTTCAGATGACGCCATCTTTTCTCATCCAAGCAATTATCGTTTTTTTCTCAATTGGGGGTACCAAAATATATTGAAATGTGTATGCATACATAATTCATACACTTTATTTACTGAAAATATTGATTTAATATAAAAACACCTGCAACTTACATATATATCAAAGTAGATAAAATAAAATAGAAAATCAAACTACTGATGCAGAGTGATAAAAAGCCCTCTATATATTATTGATTGAGAGACAAATGTCAAAAAAACACTCTTTTGTTCTGACAAGTCCAAAAAAAATGTGTCAATCGTGATTAAATTTTAATTTTGTCGGAAAAAAAAATTGTTCCGAAAAGTGAGGAACAAAAACCGTTTGAAATAGAAGCACTCAGAGGGCGTTTAAAAATTCGTTTTCTAATTAAAATTAATCCCAGTTGAACAAAAATCCATGATTTAACAAGTCGCAAAAAGAGAGGGGGGAGCAACAGTTGATCTCGCAGGTGAAACAATATAAGCGTAAGGAATTATTAATTTCAAAGCGACGCTAAATTCGCCAAAGGGGGTCACTAATGGCATTAGCGCGGCTATATGGGAGATGCATAGCTTTCGAATAGTATTAAGTGCGTCGCTTGCATCCAATGATTACATGTTACGAGCCATGCATCTCGCTACCTGAGCATCTCGAAATAATCCGATTACGAGTATCAAGATCGAAGCCTCTCGTGCAGCAGCACGGGCGCTGACCCAATTCTCGGGCGCTCTCGAGTGCGATCCACCTGGTGCTTTTCCACCTTTTTCGCTGTCGAATTTTCGCGCCTTTTCTTTCCTTCCTCTTTTTTTTTCGCTCGTGCAATCATTCTCACACCGATCTGCGCTCCGGCCACCGATAAGATACCTAAGTTACAAATTATAGTCCCATTGTTTTCGCATTAGCTTTGCACGCGCATCCCTCGTCGACGTAAATCAAAGCCAATCGAGCCGCTATTTTGCCGACGATCCTTCTTTCCGCACAACGAGTTAATACTCCTTTTGTCTCTCAATGTTAAAATAACTAATTGATTGGAAATCCACCCAATTTTTTTTTTCTCCCCTTCCAAACACAGAATTGATTTTGTTATTTAATTCATGCATTTTCTTTTGATTAAAAAGTTTGAAATAACTTGAAAACATGAAATGATAAATAATACGATTCAAAGTTGATATATATAATGAATCCAATTTTATACTCAGAAATTCATTTCCACCTTCAATTTGCAAAACATCTGAATGGCTGTGCAAAATTATATATAGATCGTACATATCGGGGGTGTAGTAATTTTTAATGTCTCCAGCGGGGTATCGATCTTGGTCAAAAAGTACAAGCAATGTTTGGCGAGCGATTTATATATTCGCTTGAATCGTATGAAAATTCATAAGAAGGCAAAAATGTGAGATACGGCTGAAAATAAAAGCGCGTGCGTTCCACATTCGAGTGAAATCTACTGAAAATTTGCTGCAGCTTTAACAATGCGCCAAAGCCGGGATCGAAACGTAATCTGATTATTTGTGTTGAGTCGAGAACAATGCTTTTCACACTATTAACTGCATTATTGCCTATTTTACATTCCGACCAGTGTTTGTGCTATCAACGAACAATAGTCACGTTTTTTGTATCAAAAAATAATTGTTAACAGTCGCGACGCAAAAGCCAAGGTTTAATGGACGCGAATAAAAAATCACGCTCCGGGGACGGAAGAGCTTTTCACTGCACCTTTTTTGTCCAAAACATAATAGAGATAAATTGAAACCTATCTCAACGGTGAAGAGTGTATATTTACCAGAATCCGCGATTTGTGATTAAAAATTATAAATTGAACAATCGGCTTTGATCGATTGGTGTTTTTTTTTTTTTTTTTTTCGTTCGACCACAAATACATATTTTGTGTATACATTGAGATACGTTTCATTCGTAGTGAAAATTAATTTTATGGGATAAAAATCAAGCAAGCAAACTAAGTGAAAGAAACACACAAAGCAATTGTCCATTTTCATTAAATTTCGAATTAAACGGATGACAAATTTTGCACCGCATTAAAATGTAATTTCGTGCAAACATAAATTCTGATTTTAGCGCGCTACGGTTCCATAAATATTCGTTGCTATTCGTTTCGTATGCTAATATAATAGTTTAAACAAATGTAGAAGTCAATTTTAATCTCAATTCATTATAGAATGTTGACTGATAATTGAATTATGCATGTGGAAATCCTAACACAACCTAAATGAATCATTCGATTTTTAAGAATTATTCATCTACACTGCAAAAAAACCAATCTGATATAAACCCTAAAGTGATCGATCGACAAAATATAACGAAAGTGACGATACGAGTCTGTCAGACCCAGATCGCCTTTTAAGCCTTATATAATTAAAATATATAACTTGAAAACATGAATATAAGATAGAGTTTTGAAAGTTTGAAGCTTATGTAATACGATAACCATCAAGACTATTTAATTTAAATCAATTTAATTATTGATTAATTATTAATTAAATAATTTAAATATTTAAATAATCATCAAGATTATTTCATAAATTTTTTACATCTTTTTAAGGCTCAATGTTGTCCACGTATTAGACAAAATAAAAATTAATAAAATAGGTTCCAAATTTCCGGTTGAAAAAACAATTTGGCAAGCGGCATAATGAAGTTTCTTAATTTCAGTCATCTGTTAGGAAATACTTTTTACAGTACAGCAGCGTACTTTAATTTCAAATTTATGCACTTATAGTCGAGTTGACATTTTATATTTTACTACAGCAGAAATGAATTAATTATTAAAAGTCTCTTAAAAAATAGATAATGTGTGTTTAGAAATAAGGTTTACTTACATAATATCCTAATTACTAGCATATTTGAGCTTAATTTTGAATAATAGGTTGCAATCGTAACAAAAACAGACGATGCGGTATGTCAAGAAAAATAGAATCGGAAAATCGATCGAGTCACTCCAGGTCAAATCTTTTATTTTTTTTTTTTTTTTTTTTTTTTTTAAGTCTGGGGTTCGAAATTGCCACGAAAATTATCCCGTAGATGCAACGATGGTTTTGTAACGTTTACAAAAGGGCACATTCTGCAATTGAAAAGCACAAGACGGTATAATCACAAGGTCTCCTAATTTGATCATCCATTCTTTTTTAAAGCCGACGGTCCCAACCTACTTTAGCAATTAGAAATCATTTTCAGAGCCGACACGCAAAATATTAATTAACCACCCTATCTTTGGAAAGTTTTTATGAATCTTAATTACCAGACCCGATAAAAGTTCGTATACGACTTTTATGATATTTTCCTTCTCTCGTGCGTATTTAAAACAACAAAAATATTTTTCAAGCCTCAAACTATATTGTTATCGATCGCACTGAATAAAAAACAATTCGATCTGATTATCACTGATCAATTCATAATCGTGGTTTGCATAATACAGAATTAATTAAATGCCGAGAGAGTTATTTCGCGTGAAACAATTTGATCGATTGTACGAAACGTGTCCATTTTCAAGTTACTCAGGTATTCTCGCGGCGGTTAAATGGTTTTCATTGTAGACACGAGAGGAAAATGTTGAACGCCGTTATATCTAATCGCGAAACAACTAACGACTTTGGCGCAGAGTCAACTTGTGGCTGCCGAAAAAAATGCGACGCAGACTAATTGGAATTTAGCAACGGGTCACGCCAGGCCTGCAAAAATTCAACAACAAAAAGTTGAAAATAAATGTTATACGAATTAGAAGCTGAGCATATGACTTGCGATGCTCAAAACATTTGAGTGTGACCAGATAACTCTCGCAGAAAATGTACGCATTTTAATTTGAAGGGACTTAACAGGCTTATGACGGCGCAAGATAATTGAAGCGAGCTAAGCACGGTTTTCATGAACGACTGCTCACGAATGTTCGAACCAAATTCGCAATTCGAGTGCAAATTATCGCGACGCGATATACACTAAACGATGGCAAAACACGCGCCTTTTCAACGCCGATAATAAGCCTGTCAGCGTCACTCGGATGCTCAACGTCAAATCAACGAATGCGAATAAATTGCGGCTGCCGCCGCCGTTTTGTTGCCGGGGAAAACAACTTGCAGCAGCAAGTAAGATTATGTGCGCCAGCAGCCAAGTTTTTCCACGTCTTCCGCCTGGCAATATCACGCTGAATAAATAGATCGTGCAATTTGCACGCTCCGAATTTTATAGCAAATATGATACAAACGTATAAACCTACTTTTTTGAACTTATATATATTCACTTGTTTTTATCGTTTTTTGAATTTTTCTCCCTACTATTTTATTATATATATATATATACCTCCGAGTTATTTTTGTCCGAAATTAAATTATCGGTTTCGGAAAATCGATTGCATTTTTATCGAGTTTACGCGGTTGATTCGGGAACAAGAAAATTGGAAAAGTGGCAATTTTTAGATGGACAAATTTTGTCATGAAAAAATTTAATTCTAAAATTGAATTTTTTGTGTGTAAAAAAAAAACTTATTCTGTAAAATTTGCAGATAATCAAACAAATATACATATACAGCCGCGTGGAACGAAATATGATAAAAATGTTGTATCAAGATCCGCGTCAAGAAACACGTTTTAACTTGACGTAGTAAAATTCACGATCCGTCAAAACAGCGTTTTATCGTTTTCTTGCTCTTGGCTCTTTTTATTATAAGGTAAAAATGTGAATATGATTCGACTATCGAGATAGAAATAATTCGAACATTTGTGATGTGGTTTGTATTAGCATATGACGGTGACTTTCAAAGCCAGTTTGATTTGCATTCCAGATCACTTGGATCGATGGTTTAGGCAACGTACTGAACGACGGTATAGAAACGTCTCAGGAGCCAGATGGAACCGGACCCCTCTACACTGTCAGATCCGTCTTAACAGTGATGCCACGAAAGGAGCACGACAACACCACGTTCACTTGCCAAAGCCAAAACGCAGCCAATCGTACACCACAGAGTGCCAAGCTTCGTGTTGAGGTGAATGACTTTTCTATTTGTTATTCATTCTATTTTTCGACTACACTTCAATCGACTACATTTTTCAACAATTTTTCAAACAACATTTTTATACTCGTTATTTGTTTTCTTCAAGTGGTCAAAGCAAGAGTTTAACAAACAACAAAAATTAACCCGTAAAGGACACAATATTTTTTGTATCCTTTTCTAACACACATAGTTTACATTTTATTGTCTCTCTTGTTGGTGCCAATTTGGCACTAGTATAATTTATTAAACAAGTTTCCTGTTCCTGTTTATATTTCAAGAATCGCGAATTCAAAGGTTCAGTGTAAACAATATTTGAGAAATTTATACGCCTGAAAGTGTTTTTTTTTTTTTTTTGCGTTAGTTGATTTTTTTAAAAATATACAAATGATAACATTCGACGAGAGACCGAAGTCTCGCTTTTTCGATATGTATTTTGTTTATTTATTCTGTATTCACGTTACATTCCCGACATGTTATCAATTGAATACCATCATGAAGGTTCAGCAATTTTGTGCGGCGATCGGCGAAGTGCCCGTAATTTCTTTTCATATTTTTGCATGTAACATCCATGCACACCAAGGCGAATCGAAAAGTTCAATACACATTGTCTCGATATTCAACCAACATCTATACTTTTACATCGCCAAAAGTTGATTCTAAATTTTACACACAAAACGGTATAGTTTATTTTGTTGTCAATTTTATTTCAGCTGATGCATCATATATCCTCAACTTGTTTCCGTCATCCGAAAAGCTCTTATATATGGTTTTGACGCAAAAAAATGAAAGTTTAAATTTAGACAAAATAACTGGACAAAAAAAACCAAATTATAATAACAAAACAATAATTTACAAAATTGACAGATTGACTTGAATCAAGCTGACAGTGAACTAAAACTAAGCGCTATTGGAGTTCGTTCAAGTGCGCACACTGAGCTGTCTATGAGTCCATGTGTTTCATTAAATCAAATAATTTTCGATAGTTTTTAGCAATTTTATTGATCAAGCGCGCCGTGAGCTTGTTTGCAGCTTGAATTTTTTTGAGTGTCTGACGCCTGGTGTTATTCGTTCAAGCGAAAATCGTTTGGGCGTAACACTTTTTTTTAAGTGGACGTTTGTATTTTTATTTTTTCGGCCTTTAATCGTTAATGTGTCAGCCATGTGATACACACGCGTCACGCTTTTATAATTTTGTGCGTGTAATATATAACGATAGCCAAAATAAAGAGAAGAGAACGTTAGAGTACTGTGGGAGGAGAATGATTGCGAAAATTACTTTACGAGCTCACAATATCCAACGCTTTCTTTTCATCATAACAAAAAGCGTGCCGGAGACATTTTGAGCGTGGGACATCACCGACGCAGGTTAAAATGTAAAGAACGACGGTCGATGTATTTTTCCGCGTGCGCATGATGCAAGCAAAACATTTTACGGGCTCCTAAAGTCTTGAGCTTCATAAGAATTCTTATCACGGCGGACTCTTATCGCGACGAGAGAAAAATTTGGCTGTAAAAAGACATGTCGCGCGGTTATTTAGGGCCTCGTAACCCGGAGTTACGACGCCGTGCTCGTTGTCTGTCCCATCGAACCAACCTCACGTTCTATTTCGGGCAGTTTCGCTAGACGCTTTAATCCGGTTTACACAGACGCCACTTTTGCCGTGCAAATGATTATTTCATTAATTTCAAAAGCGCGCTCTTTAACGCGCGTTCAACCCGACAGAGGAATGTTCGAAAATCAATAAACCCCTCGCACTCTGTTTTTGTCAGAACAAACAAACGAATCTTTCGCGATGATTGCAAAAGGGTTGGAACAAAAAATGGCGCTTTCATTTTTGGACCGAGTTTATTTAATTTAGCCTGGGTGTTTTTTTCTTCCTTTTTTTTTCGTTCTTTTTGTCATTCTTTTGCGCCGGGCTCCATTTTTTTTTACAAAAGAAACGCGCCGGCTTTAATGGCTTCGGTTCAAACGCTCGTTTAAAACAGCATTAACTAAATGAATTGCAGCGAAACTTTTTTTGCGGAAGTCAAAAAGAAGCGCGATTGAATTATTCGTAAAAATATCGATAACAGTATAAAAAATGTGCAGATTGCATGCATGTATAATGCAAACGCGGTCATGAAACATTCAATTTAAGCTCTTATTTCAAACTCCATAAAAAAAAACCAATTTAAAAAAGACAAAAATTTTGAATTTAGTTAAATTTTTTAAACTTCAGGGGTCCATGAAAATGGGGAAAAATAGCATTCTAAAAGTTACTTTGTTGTCACAGAAAAAATTGGACTACGTAGAATTTAAATAATTCTATTTTCACGGTATAAAAATAACTTTTTCGTAACGATAATTTTGACATGACATGTGAGTATGGCGTTATACCGTAAAATTTACAGAGTGCTTACCTTAAATATTAATACACTGTTTCTTTAAAATTTACTTATCTTCACGATAATTTTGCAGTACTTCTTACCATTTATCTCCTATTGATTCCATTTTACCGTGAAATTCACGATAAATTTTATAGTGCATTTCTCTCGGTACAGTAACAAAAAGAAACGGTTATGGAAAAAAGAGAAAAAAAAAAAGAAAAATCACGTTCATCAGCAACAAGCAAAAAAAAAAGAAAACGATTTCGCTTGAGAAATATTTTCTCGTTACATGTTATGATTACGATTATTATGATAATATCAATGCTCTTACAGGATTGCACTTTTGTCGGGCCGAAAATATTTTATTCCCGACAGTTGGCGTTCATTGTAATTCAATTTTGTGTCCAAATTGATTTCATTCCCGAGAGTAAAAACTGAAAACGTGACTGCACTTTCGTCTTGCCTCGCATTGCGAAATTATATTCGGCGCGGGACGTGTCTCGGCCGGCGCCCATCGTGGGGCGGATGATAAAAAATGAAAGCTTGAAAAATTAAAGAGAAGAAAACAAGAAAACGGGAGCAAACGAAATTGCAAGAGTTTCGGCAATGCAACGACCAAACTCCGGCCAACTTTGCTCTAACGAATGATCAATCAATGTGTGTGAGTTGTATTAAAACAAAGTTTTTCAACTCACTTGGTATTCCCGAGCAGGTTCGTTACGCGCCGAAGGTTACGCTGAGGATTCGGTCCGGCATTTCCAAGACCACCGGCAAGATCGTCGAGGGAAACGAACTCAGATTCAAATGCCGCGCGGAAGCCAATCCGCCTGTCCTCGAGTACAAGTAAGTCCGCCAACTTTGTATGAAGCTTTCTATTTCTCTCTCTCTCTCTGCAGTAACAACATGTTTCTTGATGCGAAAAAAGCATTTTAAGGGGGGGCTGTAGTGCTCAAATCAGCCCTATGATCTATAAAACATTTCATATACCATGTAAACAAATTAGATTGTATAAGTGTTTTTAACCCGAATTGACGATAAAGTGTCAAAAACAAAAGAATGTACATGTCAAATTTGAAATTTTGGAGGTTCGGATGGACACCCCATCTCCTCCTTTTCAATACTCAAAATTAAGTGCTGACAATTGGCAGGTATGTTCAAAAATAAATTCTCCACGAGATAGTGAAGCGTTTTTTTTATGGGTTTTGAATTTTTATTTCTGATATAAGGGATGTTTCAACCCCAATCTTTGCACCATTCGATTCCCCACCCTCGAATTAGTATATGTGAATTTTTTCAGATTTTTCGAACCACTCGGTCATAGGGCTGATTTGAGCACTACAGCCCCCTTAAATGATTTTAAAAAATGACCAAATGAAAATGGATAGAGATTTGACGAATATCTGAAATATACGAAACATGTTGCATTTGTGGAGGATAAAGTAAGTGGTAGGCTGGGTTTGCTGAACAGGGTCGGAAATTGTATCCGACCCTATACGAGAAACCTAGTCTACAAAATCATGATCGCCAACGAGAAGGAGGTGGAGAGATTGCAGAAGTTGCAGAACAGGGCCATGCGAAAAATATTGCACTGTGATATTTATACGCCGGTTAAAAATATGTTAGAGGCACTTAATTTTTCAACTGTTGACGAGTGAATTAATCGAATGTTTCAATTTTAATTTATAAAATGAAAATTGGAAAAGTACCTTCCGAGTAATAGGACAACACAATATAGTAATGTAAGATTTAGACTGAACCCCGATTTTCGTGGAAATGATAATTAAAATAACTGTTTATTTAAAACATAAGAAAACACACAAAGTCTACACAAAACCGACACCAAATCTTAATGAAAATACACGCGACTACTCTAAACTCAGCGGACTACGGGTTTCTTCTCACGTCTAACTCCTCGCGGATCACGTCTTGCTCTGCCGAGCTTCGTCGCGACCCGGCCCAAAAACAGCCCCAAGAACAACGAAAAAATGAACCCCGCCCTATGACCTCCTTTTCTCTTCGCGAAAAAACCCCGTCATCGTCGACGGGGTTTCATAGTTCAACTTTGACAACTTTTATGACTTCCATAAATTTGGAAATCATAAAAGGCGTCAACACATGTCTCGCAGGCCCAAACGCCGATGGCGCGAAACGTGAGTACATCCGGTTTTTTACCGCCGAATTCACCCACATTCCGACGTCAACGGCTCGTCGCAGCGATTTCGTGTCCGAGCTCGTTTCTTTGTTAAACATTCATCTGTTTAACAAAGAGCAGGCCGAGCACTCAATCCTACAGTAATAATATTGTTTTACCATTTAAACGGACTCAAGGAGTGCACACGGAAAAAATGAAACACTTTTGGAGTTATAAGTTAACCTCTCTTTCAAAGAGAGATTAAGTTATAACTCAGAAAGAGAGTGACATTTTTGGAAATTTTTTCACTTTTTCAAATGAAGAGAGTAGCCATTAGTGTCTCATGAAAAATTTCGTTTTAGACACTACTCATTAGTGTCCTGAAATCGTTGGCTCGTTTTTAGGCACGAGCCAGCATTGTAGTAGACACCGAAAGTGTTCGCGTTTATCAGTGACGTCCACACACCACTGAGTAATGTCCGCGAAACACAGAGTGACGCGCCGGAGCCACAGAGTATTACACGTGCATACATTCAAAATTCGAAGTGGCCTTCGCTAGCTACTTACAGATGCGCTAACACTACTCAGTACTCAGTACTATGCAGACACTGTTAATCCACTCCTGTTTCTTCCCTAAAGTCTGGTTAATATTTTTGTTTTTTTTTGTGTTTGTTTTATTTTTTTTTTTTTTTTTTTTTTTTTTTTTTTTTTTTTTTTTTTTTGATTTTTGATATTCAACATTTTTTATTCATTCACAAACTAGCTGAGGAAGCTAAAATAAAACCATTTATTTCTCTCTCTCTTTTTATATAAATATATTCCTCCAAATCCCTCTTTTTTGTCGTTTGTCAAATCAAACTTGTAGTTAGTTGTTCCAACATGATTTCTCTTTTTTTTAACGTCAGCAAATATTGACATACAATTTCATTGTTCAAATCAACAAAAAATTTTCAATTGTCGGTGATAATTACTGAGAATTTAAAAGCAAACTGTAAGATTTCAACATTAAACAAAAATTAAAACATTAAATAAATATTTGAAAAATATAAGTTGGATAAAATACCAATACATGCACGAAAAAGTGAATAAAGTTAAAGTTTCTTTTTTTTTTTGCATTCTTGCGATTTCACGAGACTGCATTTTGTTGAGCTTAGAAGTTGAATAAAATATTTCTGAAACTTTTATGTTTGTTTGGCCAGCGAACAGGCGTGTACACATTTTTTTGAGCTGCAAACAATCGTACATTTGTTTCGTGAGCGGAACAGCTTAGCAACTTCGTCATTTTTCTTTCAATACGATTGTGGCACCTACCACGTGTGCATGTATATAGCAAGAACATCACCAATTCATGCTTTTTCTCTCCAAATAATACGAGTTATTGCGCGAAACAAAAAAAAACCTGTTGATTGAAGACACCGGTTGGGAATTAAAAAACATCTCAATTCAATCTTGCAATGATTTTCAATTTCCTCGCACTGCGCTTAAACTATGTTTAGCTTTTTTTTTCATAAACGCAGAAATTTTAATCCCGGTAAAACTGCATTTCAAATTTCAACATTTGCATTTTCGTGGTTACGTAATTCAATTCGCGCTCCCAATTTGCTCTCTCACCTCGACAACTGAAAAATTAAAACGCCTGTCGTTTTGTATGAGAAATTAAAAAAAAAATTTTTTTCATCAAATGTTAAAAAGTGCGAGAAAAATGTTTGTCCATCGTATAGTATATTGACACAGGATTTAAACGAGGATTAAAATTGTCGGACGCATGCATGAATGGGAAAACAAAAATGAAATGTTTGGCAATGCAGCAGCAGGGTTCGTATACTGATGTGTTTTTTTATTTTTCAGGTGGTACATAAACAAAAAGACGGTAATCGGGGACTACACGACGGAAATGATAATTCACAACGCGACGCGCGAGCTTCACGACGCGGTCGTCAAATGCGAGGTGCACAATGACGTCGGTAAGAGCGAAGAAACGGAAACACTGGATATAACGTGTGAGTACTCAGTTCATCCATCATTCTCGGCGTGTGAATAAACGTGCAAAATTTTAAGTTACGAAAACGCGCGTGAGGGAACAAAAAGCGGCGCTCATCCCTTTCGAAAACGAACTATCATAACGAATATAGAAAAAAAAATAATGAGACAACGGTTGCGCGAGAGTAAATGACTGGAATATTTTCGTTCAAGAGGAACGCTGAAAGAGATGAGCGGTGTTTAAAATGAAACGGGAGCGAGAGCAGAATAAATAAAAAAAAAGAAGAAGGAAGGAAGTAAGAATAAAAAATTGTTCCAAGCATTGTTATTATTTGGTCTATATTTTTGCAAACTGAGGGAGCGTCGGGTTAACGAACGATTAACGAGATTGTGCTTGGTTTTCAGATGGGCCGCAATTCCGTCACCCGCCGGTCTCTGTTGAAACGCACTACGGTGCAACGGAAGTGCTGCAGTGCGACGTGGACGGCAACCCCACGCCGGAAATCGTCTGGATCCACGAGGACTCGGACCGAGTGCTCGCAACCAGCCCGAACATCAGCGTCGTCGTGAGTCCCGAAACGGCCGGTCGATACTACTGTAAAGCCCACGTTCCGGGCTTCCCAGAACTCACCGGCTACGCTAATATCTACATACGAGCGCCACCCACAATAGTATCGCCCCGAGTACAGTACGTCCCTGACGAGGGTCTAGTCAAGGTATGCGCCAACACTTATACATAATGCGTCTACACTCTCTGCAGCCAAATTGTTATCATCTGCCGACCGCGTTAATAGCCGGGCCAACATTTGAATAGCGCACCGGCACAAACTTAGCCCCGGCCCCTTTTATTTCATATGAGGTTTGCCTCGACATTTTGCAAATAGTTGGGCGTGCTCCGGGCTTGTTTAAAGACTCGTTCTCAAAATAGTTTCGCCTCCTTTTACGTGTCCGACCTTTTTGTTTCCGAAAGTAGCTTTGCTGCGACGACAACGAGCCTAATTGTCGCGCTAATTCTATCTCATTAGAGAGGGCCAATTTTTCCGCGCTACTCAATTAAACCCCGCGTCGTCCGCACAAAGCTCTTCTTCCGCTGTTCACAGTATTATTCATATCCAGAGCTCACCGAGTGATAGCGCGCGGTTTAATTACTTTCTTTTTTTTTTTTTTTTTTCTTTTTTTTTTTTTTTTTTTTTTTTTTTTTTTTTTTTTTTTTGTCAAATCTCATTTCAGTCGTCTTGCATGCATTTTTAATGAGTTGTGTCAATCCCACGCGCCATCCAAATTTATGGCTTTTCTCGCGTTTCGCTTATATGCAATTCAATTGTGTACTAATACCCTAAACCAATTAAATCAGATCGCATTTATGAAACTCAAAATAAATAACAAAATAATTTGGATCGTCCCGCGTATTATCAATTAGCAGGCATAACTGTCATCGGCGTATGCAACGCACGAGTTATTTATTCTCATGCTGGACGCTCTCAATGTTCACGTTTTTCAAATGACGATTCGGGGTTATTATTCTTCGTTATGGATCTCTGTATAATTGTGATCTGATCGTCAGACTTTTGCAAGAACCGAGTCAAAAACACAACCCGCGAACCTCAATCCAGCTAAGAGAAAATACCTGGCATTGGTTTATTTGCCGGCTGAAGTCGATATACATTCCGCTATAAAATTTGATTAACAAACACAGGCGTGTAACGGATAGAACACGGCAAAAACTCGTTGATATTCAGCATGCGCTATTTCGTTGTATGCCAGTTATGTTTCACGTGAGATTCTTCAAACCGAATTCTTTCGCGTTTTCTGTTCGGTCAAGTATTTTTCATTTCTTTCTTCTTTTTTTTTTTTTTTTTACATCTTTCCTGTCAGTTAAATTCTAACCAACAACGAATCTTAATGAACGGGACATTCGGCATGACCACGTTATCATTATTAGATTATTTATTTATTCGTATGATTTTTGGTTCCAATTTCCAAACGATCAACTCGCCGGTTGAACTTGATACCATGGAAACAAAAGGATATTAAAGTAAAAAGAAAATGTATAAAAATCTTGAGTCTTTGTGTTGAAAATTAGATATAATTTGTTGTTTTCGTTTTTGATAAAATGGTTAACTGAATGGCGAATGATTTGTTTGAGCAGGGATATTGCGATAGTAATTGTTAAATTAATAGAGATAAATTTATAACATCGATGTAAGCGCAAAATTGAAACCACCGAAAGATAAGTTATTGGTGGAATTATGTGGTGAGAGGGGAAGAGAAAGGGTAAAATGAATTGCACACGCTTTTTTATGTTTTCTAGGTAAAGTGCACAGCGATATCCGTGCCAAAAGCAGATTCGGTGGTATGGAGCTTCGCTGGACGTGAGCTCAATTTCTCGTCGAACAATACCCCATTTTACGTTGAGAAGGAATATACGGGCGAGCGGATCATCAGCACTGTAACACTTCTGGAACCTATATCAACGTACTTCGGCGAGTACAACTGCACAGTCACTAACAGCTTCGGGACGGATTCTATTGTCATCAAGCTCATGACTCACGGTAATTATTTCCTCCTTTTTATCTTCTGTACACCATTACATGGCTTATTACTGTCCAATGGAAAAAGAACAAAAATGTACCTTCTTTTATTCTCGAATTTTAAGTAAAACCGTCGTTTAACGTCCGCTCGACCGCGAAATTCTCAAGGATAATTACACCTTCTCATATCTGAGAGTTGTTTTTTGTCTTCTTCTTCTTATCCTTTTCTTTTTCCCCCGACCATGATAATTGCAATTATCGACATCCACATTTATCTCGGCCTTTCCAGTGTCAACTGTTCTTCTTATTTTCATTCGGTTCTCCATTTATCCAAATTTAAAAAAAAAGGCAAATTGGATCTTTTTTTATTCCCATTGCAATACAAGTTGATCGAACATCCTGTCAAGTGAGATCCCAGACTTACGAAGTTTGCCTGGTGCCATGAATAATCATTTATTTGTCGAGGCATTACAAATAAAAGTGCTCAGAATTTTCCAACAGCCGTTCATCACGCATAACTGATTACTGTCCGGGTTATTTTATAGCTGCTCCATTTTCTTCTTGCATGTAATCAAACAAGTTGATCTTCCAAAGTTTGATGATCGCGCGCGCAAATCTGGGCTTTTATATTGGCAGCAATTGCAACTCGGGTTTGTCAAACTCTGAAACAATACCAACAGGCAGTAATGAGAATTAAATCCACTCTAGTAGAAATTAATCGGCGAGCCCTATAAGGCCCCTATAAGGGAGAGCATTACAAGCCCTACAAACACCCAATCAATTTCTACTAGAGCAGTACCACGAAATTGCCTCGAACGCTTGTCCGCAGTAACCGACGAGTTAATGATCGATCAATTCTATTTTCAAAAAAAAAAAAAAAAAAAAAAATGAATAAATGCGATTTCTGAATGCAATAATCCGGACTTGGTTGAATTACGTCGGTGTACATTTATGAAACCGTTCATTTTGTTTTCCACTCACAATTTTCCAATACTAAATCAGCTGAACGCGCTTTTTCACACAAAATTTTTTGCGAGCTAATTTCGTCGCGGTTGAAATAAATTTTGCGTCACGAATAATCGAAAACCATTTCATTGTCTCGCGCCGGATATGAAGGTATTTCGAAACTTGACAATCCGCAAAAGCACCGGTGATGAATTATTTCTCGCCACCGGCCCGCCGCGCGGGAAACTGTCAATCTCGTTACCTGTCGTGGTCGTTTAGATGAAAAAAAAAGTACCTAATCATTTACAGAGGAAGTTCTTGTTACCAAAGGAACATTATTTATCTTCGTTACGGACAATCGCAACCGGAAATGGAAGTTTAGATGAAAAGATACTAGACCGTGCGCAAAAAAATCTCACTCTCATTTCCGCGGTGGATGCAATCGTAAATTCATCTCTTGCACGACACATACACACACTCGCGCTTGCACCAAATATTATATATTTGTGCGTAGGATAAAAATGTTAATTGGCACGTGATATAATGCGCGCTGAAATTCACGTATGCGTTCTCTGTTTACATTTGTAAATGAGCTCGCGAGTGTACCAAGAATGTGCGCACATTTTGCGAGAACCAAATTTTCGTTCATCACGCCGGTCTGAGTATGCACGGACCGCATCAAAACGTCGACATTTTGTTACATTGAATATTCTCGTGCAGTCATACGCCACGCGATGAAATTAAACGTGAAAATAAATGTGGCTCACGTTGAATCCAAATATTTTATTTAAAAAAAATAACAATTTTCGTGACTATCTGACACACGTTTTGGTGTGAGGGTAAATAAATATTTCAATTGACTTTCGTCGAAGTGGTCTCATTGAAATTAAATATTCATAGAAAAAAAAATTCAATACAAACTTAAAAGTAACAATTTTTATTGAAAAAAAAAGTCTTCACTCGATCGGTTGAAGCCAAATATTTTCTTTGTATCCGGCAAGAATTCTCGGGCTGGCACATTAAATTGTTAACTGTCTTGGCGAATCTAAATTAAATCTCATTTTGCGTGAGTTATTGCGCGAAATTTTCATATCGAGACGCCTTCGAGAGCAGACGGAAAAGTCGAGCACAAAAAGGCAACTGAAGTGTGGAGCGGCGAAACCGACGGGTGAGAGAGAACGGAAAGAAAAGAAAAGCTCCGAAGAATGCTGCGTCGAAAAAGCCGCAAGTTAGTTTTATTTTGTATATTTTAAATACGAATTTAAATTGCTTGATTGAAATTCGCCGGCGGTTACGAAATTGAAGACAAAATCCATGCGAATGGAAGAGAAACTTTAATTGATTTCCGTTACGCCAAATGTTGGCTTTTAATTTTCCTGCAGCTATCTTGTCCACGAGAAAAAAGCATCCCTCGAAATCACTTTGGCGCACCAGATATATCTTAAACGCTCTTCCTCGCTTGGCCATAACCGTCTTAATACACCAAGACATATTGCGCAAAATGTTTTATTAACGGTGATATTTTTACGTCGGGTAATTTATCGCCAAATATATCATTTTTCGGCATCGGACTCAAAGCCGGACAGAAAAAAAAATCAACGAACGCTTTCTTACAAAATGCTCTCAGAATAACCCCAGTAAAAATTTATCGGGCAACTACCTGTGAGCATCTTTTTTATCATTTTTCTCATACGAAACCCCATGTGGCCCAAAAAAGATGATCCTTGACAATTTTTGATACATTTTTATAGGCGGTACGTTGATTAACACTCTCAATTTCGTGATACTGTAAATGAGTACATGCATCGCGCCCCATGTAGAAATTGCCAGCGATAAGCCAAAATGAACAATCGATTCTACGTTGGGCCAATGTTGGCAGACAATGTTGTACAGCCAACGTTGTACCAATGTTTATGAAATTGAATTGCCAGAAATACAAAAAATTCTGATAACCAACCTTGGCATACATCATTTATACAATGGTGGCATCCAATGTTTATCCAATATTGGCTTGGAACATCGGTTGCCAACGTTGAGCCAACGTTGAGCCAACGTTGCAGCAATTAAATCTTCAGGTTAAGTTAGTAGCATATTTACACGACATGTGCAAAGACAACCGATGGAGCAGTGGACTGAGTGGCAGACTACAGATCCGAAGGACGAGCGTTCGAATCCCACCTCAGAACCAACAAAACCTTAAATTCATCGGACTTTTAAAATTTCTAACACTGACTGTAAATCATAGAAATAATTATCTAAAAATAATTACGTGAAAAAATTGTCAATATGAATAAAATAATTCAATTTTCAATTCATTCAAAAAGGGTTGAGCCAACGTTGGCTGGCGATAATGAGCGAGCGTTGGAGATTCAACTTTCACAACGTTGGACCAGACGTAAATTTCTGTATGGGTCATCAATAAAAATGAGATAAAAGTCGAAAATTCGTTAATCCTTGATATTGATTCGAATGAAAGGGATTTAGAATTGTTGAACGCAAAAATGTTGGTTGAAAAAAAATGATAAAAGTAAAATAAATGGTAAAAATATTAATCGATATATATTAAATCAGCCAAATGGCTCAATTTCAGTGTCAAATGATTGAATTTGCTATGAAGCGAGGACGGGGGCGAGCTTTATAAAATGAATTTAGTTGATTAAACCCGGTTTATATTTTGCACAATTGCGATCATTCAAACTCGGTGCGCAATTGACACGTGCCGCAATACAAAAGCTATTTATGCCCGGCGCATTATAAGCATTGTTTCTCAATTTATTTATCCATTGTTTGGTGCGGGTTGAAAAGGCTCCGGGTAATATCGCGCGTAAACGTTTTCGCGAAAACGCTGAATAATTAATCATCGTTGCATACAGCGTCGATCAATTTATTATTACTCAGCGAGTCATTTGGTATTCGTTATTCGATTCGTGCTAATTTCATCACAGCCATCAGGCTCGTTTATTTGACTCGGCGTTCAATTGCTCAAGGCCGGCTCCGAGTTCTTTGTCCGTTAGAACAATTTGTCAGAGCTCGTGACGTTAAGTATATTGCTGGCCAGGAAGTGTAATGACGTAATTGCACCTTGACGAGGGTCTCTTCTGAATATAAATTCTAACCAGTTATGACGGTTGCAGCGCTGATCCCGGTCGATTGGCAGCTCATTCTCATCGTCGCCGGACTGGTGGTTTGCGTGATCCTCATTGGCATCATCGTGCTCCTCATTCTCCACTGTCGCGAGCGCATCAAACAGCCACGACCGAGGTCCACTCAAGCCCACGACAACGACATTCGTAAGTATATTAATTAAATTTGATATTTTGAAATATTGGAAGAAAAAACAAAAAAGTAATGGAGAATTCTTTTGTCACAGAAGAGACTGACTCAAACGCCGATCGGTATCGGGAGAGCGATCGCAGCAGCAATCTCTCGGATGTCAAAGCTGACATTCGCGCGGGATCAAGCGTCAGCAACGCCGAGAGCGTAACCGCTCTGGACAGCGAGGGCGAGGGGAGCACGAGGGGCGTGAACGCTCTCGCGCTCGCCGGGCCAGTTCCAAACCCACTCGGCTATCGCTACAGTGCCGATTACACGGAACCCTCGTTTCCGCCCAAAAACAACGTGAGTTCTATTTATACATACCGCGCCAATACAACTCATTGCTCCTCTTCTTGTCGCGTCGCTTCATTTGTTCTCTTTTCAACGATTTGCTTTGTTTGCTCAAAACTCAAACAACGATCATTTCAAAATATTTCAAAATGTTTTCAAACCCGACGACGTGTAAATAGCCAATTTTTATTATTTTTTTTTTTTTTTAATATCCTTTTTCAGTCAGTTAAAAAATAAAATCTGGTGATTAATTTGGGCATTTTTTTATTCTAGGATGGGAGCAACAATAACGGGTATGTGCCATATGTGGACTACAGTAGGGATTACATGCCTCCGACGACGCAGGGCGTGGGAGCCTCACGCGAATCTCTCAGTCGAATTGCAACCAGCGGAATAATTCAATCCAAAAAAATTGGACTCAGTTCTGCCAACTTGGGCTCCAACATCATGCAACAAACATCACCACCGATCATAGATCCTCGTTTTTCTGCAACTTATGGCAATCCTTATCTCAGGTATAGCAATTTTTTATAAAAAAAAAAATATATTCATCACTCTTATTATTCACTTTTGTCATTCACCATATGAGTTTAAGTTAAGTTTAGCAGTTTTACAATTTCTAAAAAAAAAAGTCTGGAAAATCGATTGACCGATTTTACAAAAAGAGTCATGTAGCAATTAAAATGTCCCTGTTTTGCAAATCAGCGAACATTTGATTGCTCCAAGGGACAACTTATCGGTTTTACAATAACTTCATGATAGTGAAACTCGCAATCGCAATAACGATAAGAGAAAATATGTGAAATTCGTTCGGAAAAGTCTTTTCTCAATTTCATGGAACTTCATGGACTATTCATTGTCCATTTGATATATCGCGTATACGTTTTACTGAAACTGCTTTGATATTGTAGTTTGAATTTTTTTTACGTCATCAATCTGGTGCTTCATTTTCGTGTGATATTCTTTGACAGGATGTCAGCTGCCGAGCAGCTCAGGCATGCCCCGCACACTGCCATACCAGGCGTCACTCCGGCTCCGCCACCTTACACGCAAGCTATGCGGATGAACAGTTTAAACGCACTCAACGGTGCCGGGCCTCAGGTAAACTTGTGTTAACAATTTTCAGATCTCCACATTAGATTCACTTGGAATATTTATATTGTACTTAGAAAGCAACAATTACATGTTGGTTGGTTGCGTTAAACCCCACATTTTCGCTCGTTCGATAAGAATATTCAATTAAAAGTAAAATTCTAATACTTGATGACACGAAATATAATTTTTAAGAGTTGATTATTATTCATTTCGTTAAAGTGTGGTTTCAACGGAATTCGAGCATAATACTGGACTGTATAGTACGTGTCAATCATTTATTGAATTGAAATTCGTTTTAGAGCAACTCCATTTAGTGGGTAACCAGTAGTAAAATCGATACAGACCGTCATCGTGTTACCACAGTACAATATTTAATTTCGTTTCAGGTTTCACTAATTTCGGTAAAGATTACTGTTTTGCCACAATGTATAGGTTAATTGCAACAATACAAGTTCAATTCTCAAAATTCGATATCAATTTCAGGAGATCTTCAATTAGTTTCGCCAAGTGTTTTTTTTTTTTTTTTCCAAGCACAAGCTATTTATAAACCATCAATTTTTACTTCACAAGTACGAAATTTGCACGTGTAACTCTTTACATATCCTCTTTGGGATATACATTATCTGATATTATTCATCAGATTGATATAAGATTTTTTTCAATGTTTCAAAAAAATGAGATCATTCTTGAGTGTATGTCTTATAAAGGTTTAATGAGTTTGCATGAAATTAAAAAGGATTCACAATGATAATCCATTTATGAAACACTTAACATTTTCATGGAACATTAATGTATGTTTAATGACAAACGTTAGAGTCAGACAAGAAATTTTAATCAGAGGGTACATTAACATTTCACGAGATCCGAAAGAGCGTCAACGTAATATGCCATATTAGGATAAATTTTGGCTTACAACTGCGTTTAACCACTCTCTATTCATTGGATAAATATTTTCAAACGTGATTACTCACATTGCTTTACTCATTAAACACTTTTATATAATTGAATCAGCACCATGGAAAATGAAATTCATACACAAACGTGACATTCAGCTTTACATTATTTAACGAGTTCATTCCAAAAGCGAAACAATTTATTCAATTGTACATAACTGCAGCTCTTTCAAAATAATTGCATTTAATTTATTAATTTTTTATCTGTAAACGGCGCGTTTGTATTTATCCAGCGACATTCATAATGTACAACGTAATTATTCAAAAAAAAAAATTGGAAATAATGTTATAATTTTTACTTGCATTATAAATAATATATGATAATGTACTGGGTCAAATGTCTCTGTTCTGTAATTTATAATCGTACATACAATTGTGATCCTTATAACATTTTAAAATTTTATATGAACATATATATTTATACCATAAACCCGATATGGCATTACCGGAGTACTGCTGCAACTATATACAAATAAATAAATAAATAAATAAATAAAATAAATAAATAAATAAATAATTAGTAGAATTGCCGGCTGACGTTATCGGAACTCGTATCACTGGTTTTATACTTGAAAATTATTTATATCACTTATACAATTTGAGCTGGGAGATTTTAGCTTTGTTTTTTACATTGGTCCAGAAAAGTGACATCAACGGAAACATATATGAAATGCATATATGAAATGTTGCTTAGGGAGTTGGTAAAACAAGATGGCAAAAGCGAAGCTAAATCGACCCGAGGGAACGAACGGATCGGTTGATTTAATTTTGACAATTTTGATGTAATGTTTCAGGCTCCGTTATCAGCGCATTACATAACGGGCGGTCCAAACGGTAGCGTAGCGACAGTGAAGCGCACGTCAGCAGTGAGTACGTTGGCGACGCATGTATGAGACAAGGAGATCTTGTCCAACTAGAATCGGCACCGTCGAAACGCCGGCAGCTCTTCCTACGAAGCAGTGGCGCCATCTCGAATCGGGCGTAACGACGCGTACGAGCTGCGAGAGGCGCGAATTCCTCCAAAGAGAGCAGTCCGGCCGAACTATCGCCAAGCGCTGTTTATCTCAAATCGGTCGTGGGAGCCTCCGCGAGACACGACGAACGGCCACCTGCTGCGACAGATCGATCTGATGCTGGAGCAACTACGACGGGCCAGCAGGGACCACCAGATCCTCGTGGAGCAGCGCAACAGCGAAATGGCGGCTCTGCTCAGGGAGCGCCGGCACAATTACGTCAAGCTCGCCAGGGAGCGCTGCTCCGCGATCGAAATGGCGGAGCTGCGCCGGCCCTGTCAGCTCTACCGCGCAGCGCCACCTGCAACCAGCTCGACCATTCTCTGACGATGCGACTCGCCACTGCCCAAATCAGACTGTTATTTTTGCACTTGTATAAAGGACACACGACCTTCACCGCCGAAGGTATTCACGCCCGACTTTTTCGCGGGCAACGCGTGTTTTTCAATTACCCTAAGACTAACACGCTGCTCATACATGTCTGTCATATTGTTGCTGTACATAAGAATGAACGTTTAACGTTTGCGCGCGTCTCAAACAAAAACAAATAACTGATGCCGTCGGACCCTGGACAAAGTTTAAATTTAAGTTAAAAGAGAAAAGAAAAGAATGAGGAAGTTTGTTCATTGTACTTGCGCGAGTCTCGCGAGTCTTGTAGGACACTAAAATAGTCGGCGTACTTCGTCCTCGGTCCGGTATAGCATACTTCGTGGGTGTACACGTTTTGATTGAAACATAGCATCATAATAATACCTTTGTCTCTAACTTATTGTCCATGTTGGACAGAAACAAAGGTCCTTTCAACGAAATGCGTGGACCCAACATCATTATCTAGCACATTCAATTATAGCTATCAATCTGGTCTCTCTGCATTCCGCTTTTGTTCTTTCCAAGATCTTCGTCCGTACATACTTGTCCTGGGTGTGTAGGGTTTCTACAAACCCCGTTTGTGTGCTTACGACAAATGAGAGAAAGGGGATT
Organism: Trissolcus japonicus; assembly: GCA_030522925.1. NCBI lineage: Eukaryota > Metazoa > Arthropoda > Insecta > Hymenoptera > Scelionidae > Trissolcus > Trissolcus japonicus. The sequence continues at coordinate 28,094 of JAPYZS010001256.1, read as the reverse complement.
ACTAAAGTCTTTTAACCGAATGTCAGCAACTAGCGGTCAGGAGTTGCCTAACGAGCTATCCAATTATTTCTATACACTTTTATATTTATTTATCTCTTTCTCGGATCCTATTCTCTGTTTTCGGTTACTATTTGTTTGACCTGATCAGACTGTACGTTCAAGACTTCCGATTCATTTATTACCACGTTTTTGTATCGACTTTACTTATACTTATATTCCAGTGCAATTAAATCAATAGAGTGAACCCTTGATCGGGGGACTCTAATCTTCCATTTTCGGCTCCTGCGAATCGTTATTATCGTACTAGCGATCGATTCCGGGTCGTCGCACGACGCCTTCCTACGGTTAAGCGTACAAGCTGACAGAGACTTCTGACACCAGCCGAAGTCCAGCGAGTTCAACACTCGGTACTGACAATCTTTTACCAGTAACATAATTATAGGTTTGTGATTGCAATATTCTTTAAATGCTGCTTAGAGTTGACGTGTGATTCCAACTGTATCAGTGCTTTTTGCGTTTCGACAAATTTCTTGCGCAAACTTTTGCCGATTTTTCTATACTAATAGCCAAACTAGGCGAGAACAGACGATGTGAAAAAACAATTAATTTCTTTATTTATTTATCTATTTTTTTTTGTTACAACTAATATATCTAATTTATTGAATGTCGTGTGTTTTTTTTTATTTATTATTTTTGAGTCTCAATTGATTCGATGTACTCGTTCTGTACCCTTCAAAACCAAGCGCACACAATGATGTTTCCACATTCACCATTTTTCAGATACATGAAGACAATATCCAATTACACCAAAGTGAAGTAAAATGACTATCCGTAAAAAATATCAGTGTTAAATATATATAAATATATATGTATGTACATAAACAGAGCCACAATCCTTTCCAAATTGTTTACAATCTCAACTGATGGATGCAACTTGTGAACATGGAAGAGGAGAATTTTATTTAATTTTATTTCGTATATCGTCTGGTCCGAAATGTGCTAGTTGTGTGCATAGTGATGATCGTTTCCGTATAATCATGTCGCACATTATCTTTGAAATTGACGTGCGGTCACAAATAGCGTCACGTCAAAAATCAAGTTTCCATTTGGCCTGAAAGCTCGTTTGCTTGGCTCGTTCTTGTGTAACGCAAGCACGAGTGCAACCGAGTCTCGATATACCCGCGACCTTACTGCGTCGCGGTTGTACATTAGTTAGCAAATTAATTAGGTCATTAGTACCCATTCAACTATCGTCATTATTGGACATAGGAAATATAGATTGTGAATGACTTAAACAAACTCACACACACAATTATATATATATATATAAATACAACAAAATGAAATATTATTTAACCGCGGATGGCACTAAAGGAATATAAAGAAGAGGGCGCGCTGTAAATAAAGTGATATTTGTAAATAATGAGATATAAAAAGAGAGCCATTTTTAAAGCCATATATAATTCGTTACGTTACACGTCATTGCGAATTTTCAATTACGATTCGGTCGGAATAGCAGGTGATTGGCAGTTTGAGCAGACAGGAAATTTCGATATTATTGACATGTCGACAACGTCTGGATTCAACGACTGACTTGTCGGAGTATCAATTCCCCCTTCGGCCCGAGGCTTCCCAGGATTCATTCAACCCCGCGTTCTCGGCCTCCCCCCCACCCCCCCCCCCCCCCCCCCCCCACCCCCCACCCCCTTGTCACACCATCTTTTTCAAATTGTTTTACAAGAGGTATAAAATTGTTAATTCTGACACAGGCAAATCTATGTCGGTTATTTCGATTTGGCCAAATTCAAGCCACCCTTTCTATCGTGACAAAGGTCGAGAGAGAACAAACGATTTGATTATCAAAATTTTGTTGCCCTGGTTTTTCGGACAAATTTTCAAAGTCAAATGATTAATATTAAAACCGATGAACTTTGCTCCGTGAAAATGATTAAGAAAGAAGTGCTGGAAAAAAGCTTGGTAACAAAGATGCGCGCAGAAAGTATAACAATTTGCAAATTTGTATTTATTATACAAGAGGTATCTTTATATTGTACGAATTGTAAAATAATTTGTGTAAATAATTGAAATTATTGCTCACCGTATCTTGTAAGTTTAGTTAGTTTTGTAACTGTGAACCACTATTAAGTGACGCGACGAATAAAAAAAGTGAAAACGAGGCAGAATAAAAATGGCGTGAAAAATGTATTGTAGCGTGAATGAATGTGTGGCAGCACGAGGGAAAACCATTTTCGTCGCGTTCTGAACGAGGCACTTGTCAATTGGCGAGTATGCAGATATTATACGACGCTGTTTAGGTGCCTCACCGTCGCGGCAAAGTGACAGTTTTAGACGTCAGAACTGGGCAAATATTGGAATAAATATGACCCACATTTTATACCACTCCAATTCTCAACCATTTACTAATCAAAAAATTGTAAACACATTTTGATCATTAATCATTAATCCTAACTTATTTATTTATTTATTTATAAATTTAAGCTCGAGGGTGTGCAATTGTAAGTTAAATATATATGATTGAATAAAAAATGACGTCTAACGTACAAGAAAATTATTTATTTTAACACAGCTTTATTTATTTATTTTTTTTTGTATTCAATTTTTATAAAGCAAAGCACGTCATGATTAATTAACTTTTAATATTCGATTTCAATTTATTTTGATTAAAATCCACGGAAACACAAAACTGAAAAGTTCAAAATGAAACAAGCAATATCAATTGCACCATATCTGAAATATTTTTTGATACAATGAACTTACAATTCATATAATTCCCTATATGATGAAGCTGAAACACTATCGTGAAATATAAAACATATCAATATCCATTCAGAAGTCAATTTTCAATATTCGGACATCAAATTGCATTAATTTCAAACCATACCTGCCCAGTTCTTGCACACTCAATTTAGATTCTCCATAATAAAATTATATGAAGCTAACAAAATTATTATGAGGAAAAAAAAAATTTATACGTACGTTTGTACATGTATGGCTTTTTTGACTTTAAATGTACAGGTATACACAAACGCTAAAGAGAAAAATTTTTATCTCTATGGATATTATACGAAATAGATTAATACATTGTAACGCGCGGAAATAAAAAAAATCAAGACAAGATCGACAAGCCCTTTCTATAGTGTAATATTGCATAGTGTCAAAGAGTGTACGACTAAAAGAAACAGTATATTGTGCAACAAGTTAGAAAAGTTGGCCAATTTGTCAACTCTTCGCATGTTGCAATAAACTTTTTACCACAAGTGCAAGAATCTTTGTTATCTTTGATCCTTTTTCATTGAGAAAAGTAAAAACGAACAAATTTGACAAGTAAAAATGTATCCAATTTTCTTTAACTAACTTGAGAATTGATTACTTTTCTCTTTAATGAATCGCAGACTGAAGGAAACATTGTTTGCGTGTGTGGTAAAACGTAACTTACTATCAATGCAACGATCGGCCCGAGGCAATGTTGAAAGTTAGCAAAGTTTATGTCGTTTGAATTTATAGAAAATTTACGCCTTTTTGTCGCAGGGCCATCGTTCGTGTGTTAATCGGTTTTTGTCAATTAATTAAATTATATAAACATTCTCTTTGCCTTTAGTATACAAAAAAAAAAAAAAAGAAAATGTGCATAGATTGAGCAGTAGTCGATTTCAACTTTTCGAAATTCTAACGGCCAAGGTCGAAACTACTTCTCAATTGCAGACCACGATTTCTTGCGCTCAATCTAAAATTAATAAATAAAAAAAACCTATACACGTCAATTTAACGTTTTTTTATTGATCGAAGAATCATCCATTGTAAATTCATTCGTGATGAAGCATTTTTCATAATTGACGTACCTAGGTTTTCGCTCACTAGGAACTGATTTACAAAATACTTTAGTCAACGACAATTTTATATTGTTCTTCATCGAGATTATCTATCGGCTTATTGAACAAAATGAGACAACCAAATCGATTAGAGGTTTGCTACGTGTGTTAACGACTTGTCATACTTTATTATTAGCATTTATGGCCTATTACGGTTGTACGCAAATTTTATGCAACGACGTCAGTCGCTAGTGCAAAACTATAATAAAAGAAAAAAAAACACATTTACGTGCCTCTTTTGAGTACTTTTGTTAGCATTCCGGAAAAAGAAAAGTACTACCAAGAGATTACGAAAAACTAAAATAAATTGCGGGCGACGAACATTCTTGTAAACATGAACTTTTGCGTAACTTGTAATACGATATTCGTCTATCTCGAATTTGACTGACAGATGTAACGCAAATATAAATGAAAATATATAAATATGTATATCTATATATAATATACATATACGATTCATATTTTTCTCGATGTTAAGCTCTTTCTTAGATTTTTAGCAATTATACCCGAAAATGGAATTTAATTGACGTGTTATGACTATTGTAAACTCGTCGTGGCAACTCGAAGCCTTGACAAATTTGTCCCTTTGTAAAAAAAAAAAAAGAAAAAAGAAAAGAAAAATGTTTCGTTGTGCTTCTCGTTATTGTTTTGAGCTTCGGTTTCACGATGCAGTCGAAGATTTAGGGAGAACTCGTTAGGAACGATAGAGATTGAATGATTTTGATCGTGCTCATTTTGATGCGCTGTATCACTGCTCGTGCATGCTTTTTTTTCAACCATTGCGAATGAAAAACAGAAAGGTCAAATAAATATAGATCGTATTGCCCTGATATGATTTGGCGGCATGACAAATTCAATCGCCAACTGCGGAGCATACAAAATATTGAATTGAACGAATGTAATTTGTACAGATTGAGTGAAAAAAATACGACGCAAGTTGCGATTGAATCTGAATGTCAAACAGAATACAAAAAGGAAGCAAAAAGTGTTGATACGTCGTGCAGAAAAGTATAAAAAAAAGAAAAACATTGTGAATGCCTCAGAAATAAAGTTCAAGCATGTAAATAATTAATCTTCCATTGTCGAATGAAGACGCAAGATTGTACAGTTTGTATAAAGTACCATGATTTATTACTGTGAGCTTTTCGAGATTAGGATTGCCCGGACGAACGCGAACTTGTGATAACTTTTTTGGTCGACAAGTTTTTTGATCGAAAAATTGCACGCCAGTTTCGTTCAAAATTCGCATCGCAAACGTAAAAACGAATAAACAAAACGACCCACACACGTACGAAGCGAGAGGTATTTCTTTTCGAATGGCATTACACGTGAAAAGCGGCGTATCGATGTGATTGAATGAGAAATCCGTCCTCTTGTGTGTTTCAATTTCGACTGGACTCAAAAAAATATACAACCTCGCGGCTGAATCAGTTGGTAAAAAAAAAAAAAAAAAAGAGAGAGAGAGAAAAAGTATAATGATTGAAATGAAACGAACCGCAAGCTCACTTTAACAAAGCGGTCTGCAGCCGCGAAGAGCTCCGCCGAAATTAACTCATCATGGGTCGCGCGTTAGCGCAACATTCTTAGCTTTAAATAAAAACAAAAAAGAACCCTGAGTTATAATTTATATCTTACGAGCATAAGAACGCATGATTTTTCAAATGTAATTTATATTATACGTTTGTATTACGAGAGTCGATATTCATATGATTTTGTATCAATAAAAGTCATCAGAGCAAAGCATCTGAGTACTGAAAATACGTTCTTTTTTTCATCCGACTCTGCGACCTCTGAAGGGTTAAATTGTTCAATCGCACAGTTCTCTTTTGTCTGTCATTCTAAACGACACTTTCGGTGATTCTCCGTTGCGCAAAGCTGCATTCGTAGGGCTTCATACGAACCATCTAAATCTAAACGTTTTCAAAGACTGCCCATACTATAAGAGACATCACAATTTCACTCACCAAAGTACATTGAATTCATAGCCAAGTCTGTCAATTTATCATGCACCTCAATATATTGACCATATTTCAATTTACAAACTTTTCGTGCATGATAACTTGACCAAATGTAGACTGTTTTATTTCAAACTATTTGTTTTCAATCCATTATTTCAATAACGATTTGACACAATTACATAAATCAATTGCAAATAATTTAATTCCAATCGCAAAAGCTCCCCGGGTCTTTTGTAGCGAACATTTTTTAAATAATGTAACGTTCTATTTTGGTAACAGATTAATCTTCACAAAGAAAAAATAAGTCTGACGTACTTCTAGGTAGGTTGAATAACAACTTTAACATATGCTGACAAAATGTTCTTCTCGAAAGTAAGCATCACCATTCTCATGTTTTACAAAAATATACTCAAGGTTTCTTTTTTTTAACAACGTTTGTTATACTCAACAATTGTTTCATTTTCTACTTGTTAACCATTTTGAACAATGTCTTGACACTTGCGATCCATTTTGGAAATAAGAAAGCATCGAAATCCTTCAATTCCGTACGTTCTCTTTTATACCGATCTCCAAATCTTGCTACCAAAAAATAATTTAAATTCAACGTCAAAGAGACAAATTATTTCAAGAAATGTGATTTAAATTATACTGAACTGAATTAAAAACTCGAAGATAATAACGAAATCGCGTTTTCAAATCATTTGCCTTTGATTCGAGTTTCGAGTGTTTGACATTATTGTACATATATTTGTAGTGCAAAACTTTGGCCGTTAATATAGATGCTTGAGCTCGCGTACAATCTTCCGTTCAAAGATCGAACTTTGATCAACCGGAACATGACAGTGTGCCAATACAAATTTTGTTAATAGATTAATTTGTTAACTTATCGCTTTTTCCGCAAAGATAAGTACACCGATTTCGTGACTGAAATTTGTATGAGTAACAGCGTTAAACGGAACTGTTAGTACAATTTGTTATGGAATGATCAATGAATAAAAACAAAACTACGGATCTGATTTTTAACAATTGAAAAACTGCTAATTGATTAGAATTGAATTTCGTCGCAATATGCCAAAATATATTTGATCGCGGCGCACACGACTTTCAATCATTTTGTGAGAGCACGATCTTCCTACGTGTGATTCATTTATGCCCGCGATTCCCGTCAATAGGATGAAAGAGCTTTAACGTACGAAGAAGCTGTTTGATCTCTTTCAGCTTCCTTCGTGATCAGTAACTCGTGTGCGATAGACCCCAAGTATTTTTGCCGGAGGAGAGAAAAAAAAAACTTTGATTGGCAAACGGAACGGGCCAACCGCGATCTATTAAAACGGTGCACACGTATCCGTGCAAAGGGTTTCGTTAGCGAATCGTGGCATGAATGAGTGCACTTCTTAATCACTCAAAGTGCATCCACGACTTAATCCAAGAGCGTGCTGTCGCCTTTACAATTATTTCTCTTAATTTATACAAAATAAAGAGATCGAGATTGTTTCACAAGATGATTGTTATTTCAAGAAAAGCAATGAAATAAAAAAAGTTTGGTACCAATTTTTACACAACTTGAAAGTTGGTCCCAAACGTTATTCTGTTTTTTTTTTTGGTTCTGATACGCATCCAATAATCCGCGCGTACCGCTTTTCGGAGCAACCTCATTGCTTGTAATTATAAAGTTGTACCGTAGTTACTGTACAATAATAAAAAATTCACGCGGCAAAGATCGTATGGTACTTTATGATTACCAAACGAAAATGTGTCTCTGTATCGGGCAAAGGCAAACAAATGTACAAAATGATAAATTTATTTCGTGACAAACAGAATACGTGATTTTCATCTAGAGTACATATAGTGTATACGTTAGAAGATACAAAGTTTTAATAGAGAATTATTGAATCTTGTAAATAACGAAAATAGTTGATGAAAATAGAGAGGAAGTATGTATGCGTGGATATACCTATATGTTATGTGGAGAAGCACGCGTATTTCTAACCGCGACCCGAACAATGTTCTTGCTCACTATTAGATTATTATACACGATATTTCCGATAAATACATTATTACATCTGCATTCCTTTCTATGAATCTACCACTATTACTTTATGAAGCTTATTGATATGTAAATACGTATTTTGTATTCCTGCAAAAATAAAGCAAAGAAATGTAATTTGTGACTTGCATCCATTCTTGCCCTTTCTTCTTTTGTAAATCATTCATAAAAATTAGCGACATTATAATAACAAAGGGGGTGAAGCCTTTTGAAATCGGTGATCATCGTTTGCGCCAATAAAAAATTGTATTAAAATTAAAAAAAAAAACTTCAAATAAAATTTAACTTTTACATTTCAAATTATGTTCTATATTTTGCTGCACTGTATACTGCACTGATTGTATCAATACAATAAATGTTGTTTACAGTCCTAATCCTAAACGTCTTCTTAAGGAGTTTGTGTTTACAAATTTCAATTTAACGTTTAGTTCAAGTTGCAACTTTGTTTCGGCACATCGTTTTGACTCTCGATTATTACGATTATCCGACGCAGATATTGAAAAATTGATGGTGTCCGTTAAATGTAAAAAAAAAGGCAACAGAAGAAATGAAATGACCTTCTTTTGGAAATTTTTATCACCAATTTTAATAATTAATTCATGAAAAAATTAATTCAATAAATAAAACAAATTAAGTTGAAAGTTTTAACGAATTAAGTTTTTATTCTTAAAAAATTAATACTTGATTAAACATACATTTTGATAGGCGAAGCTTTAGTAAATCAATGTTTGAATGCAATGGATGAATAAACAATGGTTGACAGCGTGCGCTGCTGAATATATGGCGCGCGCATGCATTTGTCTGAAAAATATCTATTCCTTTGTAAATAATGAAGGTAGTTGAAATTTTGTGTGGGTGTTCAGAAATAGATGTAGATTATTGATTTTTTTTTAACTTCTTCGTTTGGATGGGAGAACGTGTTTAAATTTTTACATGATTGTTCAAAAACATGTAAATTTAAATTAAAATATTCATTTTGGAAATAATTTTTTACACTATGTCAGACTCATTTTTCTTTTGTAACTTTAAATAATATCAAAATTATGATTATGATTAAAAAAATTACAACCTTAAGCAATACCTAAAACTTTGCTAATAATTATTTTTTAGATATTTTATTATATCACATGTTATTATAATTTATGCTAAAATTATTAAATTTAGCGGCGAAAGTATCCAAGGGGCGGTCATTTCAGAAAGCTTGGTCAAAGATAAGAATATGGACTGTGTGGAAATATAAAAATATCAGTTTTTTACTTTTCATATTACTTTTAAATAAGAAATAAATACATTCTGGAACATTTCCATGTACAGAGTAAAGTTCACTTACAGTGAGTAAATGTATGAAAATTTTTTGAATAAATAATATTTTAATACTCGCGGTTTGATTGAATAATATCAATAAATGTATGTATCTCACAGTTGGGGTGTCCGATTGCAGATTAGGACACAGCAAGGTAATGCCTTAGCATTGACAAAACTTTTTGGTATAAAAATGAGTGCCTGAAAAGAAATTTAAATTAGTTAGCAATGAGTTATAATTAAATTATTATATTGTATTTTTTAAGTAAAAAGATTTTTTACGAACCTATTTGCAGGTTTGCAAATCGTTAGGTGATCTTGAGGAATAGCATAAAATTCACCAACCCCCGGATCTGTAATAAAATTCATCACGATAATAACGAAATAAAACTTAATCTCTTAATACAAGATTGTGATAAGACATTTACCTGCTGATTCCGCAGTAACAAAGTTGTACTTTAATGTTCTTATCACAGTAGGTTTGGTTTCACTAAAAGTCACGACATCGATGTGAAACTTTTTCAGCAATTCTAGAAAATTTGTGTGCATCTTTAGAAGCTGGGGAGAATCTGTAACAATATCAAAATAATGTATGGCTGAATAACAATCAATCAATCAATCAATCTATTTTCTTCAGAATAATTACTTTCTCGCAGTTCTTGAACTTCTGTTGAAGGCCAAAGGAGCATTTTTGTAGCAGGGGCTAAAGCAGCGACAGGAGAGCCTTTGTGCGGTGTGCTGTAAAATACTATGCCTCGAGTATTCTGACAGAGTCCATTTTGGTCATTATTTTTCCATTCTATAAAACACAGAAAATCGGACATTTCAGTTGCAACAATTTTGTCAGTGTTAATGTATGAGAAATTTCAAATTGTTAATAACCTTCGATGAGAATATTTTTGACAAGTAATCCTCCCATTGAATGACAAATCCAGACAATAGGTCTCTTCCCAACACCAGCTTTAACTAATTTGTATATCAGTTCATCACTCCTATCTTTTATTGTCCCCCTATAAGTAGTTAAAGGAACATTGTTAAAAAATGTACAACTTCTAACGGTATTTGAGTCCGTAAGAGAATTCCGTATTGCGGATTTCATACAATTTAATTAATAATTCAGTTCTACCTTGAACTTTCTATCGGACAGAATGGAGTCCACATAGATAAATTACTAACGTAATCAATTCCTATGACACGAACATTCGGAATATCTGCAGATAACCAGTCTTTTGGCCAGCATTGGGTTTGTTCGTCATCCCAATTTATAATCGAAGAAGGTTCTTCCCTAAGAATGAAATCACAATTGGAATTACTAATAAATTCCGAATGTTGAAACGTTTTCTTATTACTAAAAATATTGCACAAATCAAAGCAAAACTTGTTTTCAGCTTTACACTTACTTCATGTATGACAGAAGATCACAATCATCATTATTAGTGTACTCGGGATAATCGTGGAGAACGACCGCAAAATCCTTTTCGATTTTGTTCGAATCTTTCTTTTTCAAATCTTGAGCTAAATCTTTAATAAAGTTATTGGGATTTTCTTCAATCACAGAAACCATCTTTTGTTCGTCCTTTCTCTTTCCTGAATCTGAAAAATATATGACATTTATTAATTCATTTTCAGCTTTGTTGATTGGAAGAAAATGTCACATACTCATTAGTTTATGAGAAACGGAATCTTTTTCACGTTGCCTCCATGTAACAAATACTCCTCCCAGCAGTCCGTGTATGAAAATTACATCAAGTTTCTGTTCATTGTGCATTCTGTGTAATGGATGGAGTAAATACACATGCTGTGAATATTTATAATTCTTCTCATTGCTCGAATCCAAGTTAGCTAAAGCCTGACCAGCAGTCACTGATAATCGAACATCTTTGTGTTGAGCCCATTTTGCTAATACTCCAATCCAGCCTGTAATTTATTTATTTATAATTTATAATATATTTGCCAGCTATAAAATCCGATTGTAAAGTCTTTGGAAATATATTAAGTTCAAATAAAGTTTGTCTACTCGTTACTCGTAACTCACAATCGAATAAAATCAATACAATCCATGTAAACGCGTTTGAATGACAAACATTTTTAAAAATGCATGTTCGTTAGTTTCAAATAAAGAACTCAACTCTTTTTATAAGAATAACATACAAAATTTTGCATTTTTTATTGGATTGACCAATAAATTATTGAGGATTATTCATATATAATTTCACGGTTGAATATTTTAACAATATTTTGTAATAAATATGGACAATCTATTTTTTACCTGACTGATAAATATCTTCTATGCAATCGCTATTCAGAGAAACGTTGGATAAAATTTTGGCTAACAAAATACAAATGTTTAAATTCTCGCCAAACATATTTTGTACTTTCATAAGTATCGGAAGACCACCAGCTTTAATCATGTCTAAAATAAATTATAAATAAGACATTCAGTTATAAGTTCTATTGTTTTTCTAATTATTCTTAAATGTGACAATTTATTCAAACCTTTGCTATAATTTTCAAGACTTGAATGATGGTAAATTGCAAAGACACAATTTTGGCACAAATCCTCATCATACACTATGCGTGGAGATGGAGTCAAACCTATACTAAGTAAATCATGTTCAAAAATCCAGCTATCCTGAAACCGAAAAAAAAAAACTATCAAGAAACTGTGAAAAAATAAATACAACCTTTTAATATAAATTAAACACAAGTTCATACTTGGTGTGGAGTATTGAAGTTCTTACTAAGAAACTGCGACAAACACAAATGTTTTTCATTGCAGCAGCTGTTACATTTGTGTAATAAATGCTGTAATTCATCAATCACGCCCTAAAATTGTGAAACGTCAATTATAAATCGATTTTTATTATTACAGTAGTAAATGTTAGACGATGGTGTATTTTGAAACGAAACATACTCGGAGATCCACTTTTTCATGTGAATATGGCGGTTTCAAAAAAAATCTCAAATCCACATTTGGGATTCGTGCCAATGCTACAGCTGTTTTTGCATCGAGCATTTGTGCGATTTGTCTATAATGCCAGTCTGTAAATTGAAACAGGCGCATTCAACATTGTTAAACCTTTCAATATTTTTTTTTTTTTTTTTTATGTTTATCTCGTATACTTTTTTGTCCTCTTTAGTCCTACCTTTAAAGTTTTTTGTCAGTCCAAGTGAATAAATCGCTTTCGTACTGCCGTATCTGGCAAATTGCAATGACATGTATGAATGATTCAATAGCAATGATTTCCATCTTGCTGTGATTTTATTAAAAATAGATTCCCGATTTTTTTTAATAAAATATTGCAAATCTATATTGTTCTGGAATATGATGTCTGCAAAAAATAACTTTCATTATAGTACAAACAAAAATAACTATTTTTTTTATATAGACAAGCAAAATAGAGTCAAATTGTTGAAATAATGATTATCCTGCTAATTAACCTGCTAATTGTGGATCATCCAAATATATGTACTGCGCCTGCGACTGCTCCAATTGTAGAATATTTGGCGCAACAGCTGATCCAATTTTATGTGATATTTGACGCAACTGATAAAAAATCCATCCACCTCTTTAAAACAAACGAAACCATTAATTTAACCAGAATTCATTGGTATAATCAAAGTACAATGTTGAGGTTTTTATTATTAAATGTAAATTTGAGAATTCCAGAATCGTGTTTGTTTATAAACATACCCCATGAAAACAGCGCAGGTTCCAGCTGTTTTTAAATAGTACAAATATCCATGTTGCAACTTTTTGGACCACATTCTTCAATGAAAAACTGTTGGTTTTGCAACGGGTCACAAAGACTCAGTTTTGTTGTGTTTTGACAACGGAAAGATTACATTTTGCAATCAAAATATGAAAAAAATTTGCCCAAAGGTTAACTTCTTATTTACTGCTTTACATTTATTTACTTTTCAAGTGCGCAGACTTCAGTGGCCTGATGTCACGTTTGGTTATCTCACTCGAAAAATGAGAAATAAAAGGAGATACAGATATATACTTACTACGAAATTGAGGAACATCACGTCAAGTTGGCAACGCTGAATTTGACATTCAACAGCTGAACTAAACAAAGAGCCGAATGTTTTTTGCACTTGTGTCTAGCGTATAGTACAAGACTTACTCTTATTATAGTTGTCATAAACTATTAAACAACATTTCTTGTTCACTCTCGTATCTAACTGGAATTGGCTGAAATTGCCCAGGTATTGATTTATAAAATGTTTTTTTTCTTTTCTTTTTTTCTTACATACTCTGATAGCCAGATTTATATAAATTTTGTGTAAACTTTACATAAATGCTATACAAAATATTTATGCAAAACTAACTCTCCGCATTGTCCAGCATTATTTACATACATTTTATACAAGCAACAAAATTTTTTGAATTTTCTAAGTTTTGAAAAACCAAAAATTGTTTTTTTTTTTTTTTTCATTCGTTTATTAATTTCGACTCAAAATTGTTCAATGTAAACGATTTATGTAAATAATGCAGCAGGATGAGGAGTTACATTTACTCAAATTTTATGCAAACCATTTACAGAAACGGTGGTTATCAGGGTAGAAAAACATCAAAATGGATGAAAACTTGGATAAACAACTCGAAGCCTACAACGATCTTCTTTTAGGTCGAATACTTCCTGACCTTGTAAAAAAAAGAACAAAAAAGGAGAGAACGAATAAAGACAAAGGAATCATAGCAGACTATAAAGAATATGACACGAAACAGGATGAGCATATGAAATTAGAAATACGAATTTTGGATACCAAATCGTTGTCCCAGTTGAATGCTGAATGTGATAACATGAGTGCAGATCTCACGAAATGTTTTAGTGAGTCGGAATGATTGATCTTTGTATTTCCACATTTAGCAACAGTAACGTGATTTGAAATGTTCATTTTTAGATTTAATGGCAAAGTACAATTTAAAAGAAACTTTAGTCAAGTTGAAGTCAAGCTTGAATGCCCTATTGGTCCTACAGACAAAAAATATTCATCTACCTGAAACTGAAGAAGAGATTAAACGTTTTATAAATATCATCCAAAGTTGTTTTGAAAAGTGGAAGCAAGTTGACCTCAGTAAATTTGTGGATACGTCGGAAAAAGTGAAATCCAATATGAGTAATTATAGCGGCGATGTTGCAGTTTTGGATAGCACAATTCAAGAGTAGGATTTCGGCAATATTATCGTGCAATTACATTTAACGTTTGATTACAATGATTTACGTTTTCTTATTTTCAGATTGATCAATACTGTCAGCGAGTTACAACTACTTGTTTTAAAACACACGTCGGAATCATTGACCGATTTGTCATTTCAAGAATAATTAATTTTATCCATACGTGATTATTGCGTAAAGTTTTTAAAACAGGTATTTCAATCAGATGAAAAATGGGTTCGAAAATTACAATAAGCTAATAAATTTAGTCCATTAAACATGTTTTATTAACAATTTTATTTGTATTTTTAACTACATAAATAGATTGTCAATATTTAAAACATGTTTATCATCACAATAAAATATATATAACATATACACATTCTCATTCTCTACATTTGTCAAGTTCTTTTCGTTTATCTTCTTCAACATATTTCTTGCCAACATGTTTGGCATAAAATATAGCATATATTATCAGCAGCACATTCATTAAAATACGGAAATATATTTTTGGAATTTCTCTTTTTTCACAATGATTCGAAAATGTTTCAACTTGACTTTAGAAAGTATATCTTGTCCAATAAATCAAGTAAAATGACATTGTTTTGTAATTTCTTACTACTTTGATACTGATACCAAAATATTAAACGATTAGGTTCAGCACTGTTATATTTCATTTTTTTTTTTTTTTCAAAATTTAGGAACAAATATCTTTTGTCAAATATCTTTGAGATTCTGTTAAAATGAAAACTTTTGTTTAGAAAATTCATCTGAAATGAAGTATTTAACTCAAGCGAATCTGACAACACATGAACATCAATTAAATCGATCCATACACAGCGATACTTTTTATCAAACCAACAATTCAATCACGTCGTTCGCAATATCGTTTCATTGAACGATCAACGTCAATTAATTCTACGTTGAATCTCATTAACAACGACCTCGTATTTGTAATCCCTTTGCATTCAAGAGAGCAAAAAATATATCACATCTGCTCTTTCTTGTTTGTATAATAACTTAAAGACGTTGCCATAAGTAGACACAAAATTATATAGCAGCTAAAATAGTTCCATCAAACATTCAGCTCTAACAATACTTATTCGACGAACTTAGTCGTCTGTTTCTACACAATTCTATTATACTCGACGATGAAAAAAAAGGTATTAACAAAACGAACGTACAAAAACAATCAAGTGGAATCTGGCAAATTCCAAACGTTCACTAAAACATAAAATGGAATCTATAACGGAGATCGTTCGTTTGTTCGTACAACTTATGCATTACATAAATGAATCAGTAAAGAAAATAAATAAATTGAAGAATAACAATTAGCGACGATGTTTTTTCTGACCGTTTTGACTGTGCTTCAGAACGGTAGAATTTCATTTTTGGATCCAGTTACACGTGCGTAACCGCACTGAGTTTCGCTCATGAAACTATGTATTAAACAGGATTACGACTACTACTTATTTCTCGACATTGAGATAACTAAGGTTTGTACTGTCTTTGTCCCTCATGCGTGACGGTTACAAAAAAATGTACCCATCAATTGTTTGAAACCGATGGAATTCGTTAAATCCAATTCCTGTCAATTCGTTGGCAATTATGCTAATGGATCTCTGATTTAAACGAACATCATTCAAGCAACATTCGGTCTGGTAAGTATCTTGGAAGTGAATCTACGCTGTCAAAGTACATGAAATTGAAGAATAATTTAAATGATTCCGAAATAATGTTCAACAAGTAGATTGACAGTTGAACCGTAAAAAAAGCAAAGTATGAAATATACAGTTGAAAAATTCTTTCAAAGGAACCATAGTTTGCTCGGTGAGCTTCTTTTGCAACTCAACATTGCAAGCAAAAATACGATTTTGAATGTATAGTTCTGAATGATGATGGAAATTTTACTGATTTATTGGAACCCAAGATGAATTCAGCAGTCCTCTATGTTCTAAAGAATCGCGTAACGTCTGGAACAGTTGCAATTGCTGTTCCGGATTCAAACTGAATACCTGTAATGAAAATGAACAACACGCATTGTTAGAAAATAAATTTAAATTGATTTTTCAGCAAGATTAAATATAAAATAATTGGCACTCGATGATTCAAATCTCAACAACCACTTGACTTTTGACATCTTACGTAATCAAAAATTCGGAGCGACATTTAAGCTTGTTTGTCAATCAAATTAAAATACAAACTTGAACTCTTTCAATTACTCACTTGTTGAAGAAGTTTTTGTGGAGAGGAAGAATGAATGAAAGACGAGATGTATACGTTAACAAAAGTCGCCATAAGGAATTGACAGTCGAATCTGTCCATGATACCGCCATGTCCTGGGATGACATCGCCAAAGTCCTAAAACCAATCCCCAAACACGTTAAACTAAACGTAATCAAAATCGATGAATCTGTTCATTTGGAAATTAAAAGTTCACCTTGATTTTGAAAGCTCTTTTGAATCCACTGGCGAAGAATCCTCCGAAGGGGCCGATGACGGAACTGAATATGGACATTGACAACGAATGCAAAAGGAACGGATAAATCGTCAATGTGGTTTTCCAATGTATCTGATAAAATCAAAAATAACAGATTTAATTGTCCAAGTTGAGATATTTATTACCACACAGATGTTTGATTTCTACCGTACCACTTTTGTGACAGTTTGAAAAGTCTCTGGTAATGTATATTCCTGCGGCCTGAAAAGACTGGAGGGTTCACAGTCCATCGTCATTCTTCCTAAAACT
The DNA here is from genome assembly GCA_030522925.1 of Trissolcus japonicus. Lineage (NCBI taxonomy): Eukaryota > Metazoa > Arthropoda > Insecta > Hymenoptera > Scelionidae > Trissolcus > Trissolcus japonicus. Next base: position 10,983 of record JAPYZS010001256.1, on the reverse strand, counting down.
TCGCTGTACTGGATGGGACAGACGAAGTATCGATATTGGCACATAACATAAGAAATCTGCAAAAGTAACATTTAAATTTAGCAAAAGGAGAAATTCAGTTTTGATCTTGTAATTCGATTGACTTTGAATTACTCACGAGTAGCCCAAGAAATACAGTCGATATTCCTCCACCGATGAAACCCTCCCAAGTTTTCTTCGGTGACAATTTGATGAGAGGAGTTCTACCAAAGAAGAACCCAAAGACATAAGCCATCACGTCGTTTATGACAATCATGCTTACTGGCACAATAAACCTGAAATAAAAAAAAATAATAGGATGAATAATGAATGAGGCCTGAAATTGTAATTCAAATTGGTGCGATTTCACTTACCATATCAATCCTTCAAAAATGTTCTGAATGATAAGGTAACTTTGCGTCACAACTATAAGCAAGGCGACGTGGGTCCATGCAAAGAGGGAGAATTGCTTCATGTAGTACTTTTTTACAAGCGACAGGACAAACCAGACAAATCCAACAATGTATAAACAGAAGGAAATGAATCGATGATAAATGACAAGGACTCGCAGATATTCCTGAAATATCATTTAAAAGTAATGAATCATATTAAAATTATAACTATAATCAAATGACATGTGAGATTAGTTGCATTTAAAACAAGCATCTTGATATTTTGTATTCATTTTGAATCGCAGAAAAATTCGAGTTAGAGCAATCGAAGCATTTGAACCCTCCGCTCCTATTTTCGTGTAAGATATTAGAACCGAGAGTATTAGTATAAAATTATTGATTTTGTGTCAGAGAATATCGGAATAAGTCTTCCTTCCCACAGTATCCACTTTACGAGGCAATGCCATACGAATAATCATTGTTCAATGACACACTGTAGTTATCACAAACTTCAACTAGAAGTGTTTATTTCTAGCCTCAGAATCAATACTCTGATATTTTATGTAACCAAAACAAGTCGCAGAATCCTTACCGTCTGATTGATTACCACAGCAAAGTAATCCATCAAATTTTCACCGTAGAAGAAATAGTTTGACGTGATGAGAAAGTACCATGACAATGATCTGAACCATGGTAATCCGTGTATTCTGTAAACCGCGTACCCGATGTTGATAATTTCCTCGAAGCATTTAACTTGAACGATTAGCGTCTACAAAAATAAAAGGCCAATTAAAACAGACGTTTATAATCAAACCATCTTTCTGTGTACATTTGTTTGTTTATCTCTTCTTTTTCCAGTGCTCCAATTAGTCGGCACTTGACTCCCCATTCAAATTGTTATATCAAATGTAAACTAAATGAAATATTTACCGTGACCATCAAGGCCAATGGCCCTCCGTAAATGATTAAACAGAATCCACCAATCATCAACCATGTGAATATACCCCTGATAACCCAGTTTTTCCAGCTGAAAAACATCATTTAAAATAAAATTATAAAAATATAGGACATTCAAAATGATTTGATTCAATGAAAAAAAAAAAAAATTTGCTCTGAGACGATGAGATAAGTTTATCGGACATGCCTGGTTTTACAGATATGATTGAAAAATAAAATAAATACAAGCTTCTACATTGTCATTTGTATAGAATAATTAAAAACGTGTTTGAAGGAGGAAAAAAATTAGAGAGCAAAAAGCATTTAAACTTGAGAATAATGAGAGAAATAACGATTATCATTTTTTTATATTTTTTTTATTTCATATTGTTCTTCTCAATTCAAATTAGTATGGATTAAAAAAATGTAACTAAAGTTTGATAAAAAAATGTTGCATTATCTTAATGACTATTGCAATTAAGATAATCAACAGCGAAGAATTTCAGACTACTTTGAAACAATGCTTTGAGCTTGTAAAAATAATGTCAAAGCATTGGTTCGTGATAAATATTATGTAAATGATAATCCGGGTGATTTTTTTCGCAATCGATGAGTGGGCATCACTATGTACGCAAATGCCTATTTACTCAGCTGTTAAATAAATATTTTCAAAACAAAAAAAAAACCAAAAAAAAAAAAAAAAAAAAAAAAAAAAAAAAAAAAAAAAAAAAAAAAAAAAAAAAAAAAAACGAGAATAAATTAAAAATTGTGCATTCAAATCAAACCCGATTAAATGATAGAAAAAAATGTGTGATAAAATATTGAGATTATAAAATGCATATCAAATATCAGTAATGGAAATAATGTTGAAAAAACATTATGTTGATGATCCATCTGAAATGTGGAAATTTTATACTAGAATGGAGACACTAAATAGAATGAGAATAGAAATGAAGTACCGCTCAGGTAAGCCGGAAAGAGCTGAGCCCAAAATATCAGGGGTATGATGGGTTCCCTGTGGCAATGTTTTTGCAAGTTCATCGACATCGATTTTTTGATCATCTTCTGATTCAACATCCTCTTTCTACAAAAACAAAAACATACAGTCAATGAAGAACAAACCTTAGACCAAAAGAGATAACAAAATCTTGTAATCCAACAGTCAGGCATTTAAAAAAAACAAAACGAAAAGATTGGTCACAAAAAGTAAACAAAGTGAGCAAACTGGAACAAAACAAAAGATGAAAGTTAATATGGAAGTGGAGTTGAGAGACAAAGTTGACTCTGCGTTGAATCATTTAAGATTCGAATCAGGGGACAATTGTTGGGATTAGAAATGATTGAAGATATACGAATAATAAACTTACTTGAGCCTCGTTGACGTCTCGCGACGCGGCGGAAGTGTCATCGACAATTCGCTTGCGTATTTCGGACATGTTGATGGCGCGATGGTGCGATGGTGTCTCGGGTTCGAACAATCTGAGAGACTGGCGACCGTGTGTTGAGCTCAAACGTAAATCGTGTTTACATGTTTAAACGACACTGTAAATGAAACGGGTGTGACAGACGATCTACGACGGTGACAGGCAAATTAACAGGGGTTCAAGTTCGTTGACGCTCGTGCGCACTCGCGCGCCACTTCGTTTTCTTTGGATATATCGATTTAACAGCGCACAAAAATAAAGCCGCGTTTTTCGTCCATCCAACGTTTTGCCAAGCTCCAACGGAAACGACCAATCTGAACGATCAAAACATTCAAACACAATTCAACTTGGAAAACTTGGATTTCGAGGTTAGGTTTGACATTCAAAGAAGGATATATAAAAGTTAAAGGCGTAAAAATCCACTCTTCGTTCACTGTGTTTTTAAATAGAAAACATTTACAATTATAAATAACAAACAAGAATAATAAAAAGGATCGAGAGGTACTTGTTATAACGGTACAGAGCATTGGTTTTTAACTATTTGTTAAAAAAAATAGGTGAGGTTATATTTTGATTGTGCATTATATAAAACTTGCTTCATTTATTATTTAATTATTAATTCATAATTTAGACATTATTTAAAGAAGCAAAATAAAAAAAGGAAACATTCAAACTGAAATGTTGACATTTTTAATTTAAAATTAATTTAAAGCTTGTTTTTAGGTGCAAAATGAACAAGATAGAAAATTATGCAAAATTGATAAACACCGGTACAAAATACGCCGTGCGTATGCAACGACTGAGCAACCGAATATTTGGAGAGGTTTACAGACCAACAAAATACAAGTCTATGAGAGTTGTAAAATGGTTTAGTGAGAAACCAGTTCACAAAAGACCCGAAATTGTCGATTACTATCCAAGATTGAAGGATACATTTTTCTTGATGAAACATCTCAGGGACTACGGATTGTACCGAGACGAGCATATGGACTTCAAAGAGGAACAGTTGAGGGTCAAAGCCCTCAAAGGCAAAAGAATTTGGCTACCTCACCGTGTATGGAAGGAACAGCAAGAAAAGAATTAACTCATTAGTCTATAAGTTTGTTAAATAAAATTGGTTATAAGTATCTTCTTTTATTAATTATTTCAATACTAGCTGCAATACTGATAGCGTCGCTGCAGTATTCTGCATGTAGTAAAAACAATCCAGTTTTTAAGTAAAAACATATTTTATGTTGTTTTTTTTATCTACTTCCATAAGACAAACTCAAAAAAGTGTTTTTATGGGGACCAAAAAATTATAATTCACATATTTCAACATTACTCAGAACTCTAATTTTGTTTGAAAAATGTTTCAAGTTTCATTTTTTAATGTTTTCAACTGGTAGTTGACTGGTTTTTCCTCAAAGTCACAGAATTTATAAGACAATCGAAATTAATTGAAGTCTTTTTTTTTTTTTGGAGCAATTGTTTACTGACTCTTTATGGCTACAATTCATATACGCACTTTATACAGTTACACATCTAAATTGTTCGCCATAAAATGCTGTTTCAAAATTGGGGGGAAAACTGAAGGGTATCAATGAAAAATAAAAAGGTCTTAGGTTATATAGATGGCACTTTCGATTTTATTGCAAAATAATTCATCATTATTTGATAAAAAATGCAAGTTTTATTTGTCTGAAAAGATCTTAAATAGCTTCAAAAGCAGTGTTGAACTAACATAGTAGTGTAAAAATAACAGTTAAACGCTTGACATCGAACTAAAAGAATTCAAACTAAATAATAATTATGATATCGTATTCTTATCGTATAATCACTGAAATTCACAATTTAAAGTACATTGGAGTCTCTGATAACCTCCTTGAGTCTATCAAAGTCAAATAAAAAGGGGTCTTTGATAAAATTTAATATTATATACATATAAAAAGAATAGCTTCCATAATTTAAAATTGAGTATCAAAAGATTCATCTAAATTTAAACTAATATTATAATTCTACTTTGGCAGATTTTTTCTTTTGGTTAGATTTACGATTGGTTTTTTCAGCTTTGCCTTTCTTTTCTTGCCTTGCATTGTCACCACTGTCGCCTTTTTCTTTCAAGCAAGATGCATCCTCGGATTTCAAAGCTCGTTCTTTACATAGGTAGCTACAATTAATAATATTAAATCATTATTTATAGTAAAATATAAAATACTAAAATGTATACAAATATTACGGAAACGATTGTTAAAAAATTGTTTATTCTTACTTTGCCAAAGGTACTTTATCTTGTAAATCGTAGTACCAGGTTTCGATATCTCCCTCATGATTTTCCAACAAATTTTCACACTGCGTTTTGAGGGTAGTTATTTCTACAGAAGGCGAATCCCACAATTCGTAAGGAATCCCTAAATCCACTTTCACACCTTTGTCGCTGTAACAATGATAACAATCATTTATTAAAAAAAATAATAAATAAATACTCATTTTCACAAATGTGTCAATTTGTATTGACGTTTTGCATCATTGCAATGTATAAGAAAAAAAACGTACACAAGTCCATGTAATGTTTTGAATGTTTGGCTCATTCCTTTGGCAAACCTTGAACTGTCACTGCGCTCCTTGTGAATGTTGTATTCTAAAATTTTGTCACAAACTCCTTCTAGTGATTCTATAAGTCTTAATTCCCTAAAAATTAATAATACATTTTTATTATAATCAAAACTTACAAAATATGGATTCAAAAATGTCATTAAAAATAAGCAAAATGAGTTACGATTTTTTATAATCCATTTTCCTCGATGGCAAAACATCTTCCACAGAGTATCCTATCTCCAACACTTCCCTTTTCTTGCCCGTCTCGTCCAATCTTGCCTCTAATTCCGTAGCAACTACTTTGCATACTGAAAATAAAACAACATTGGATTAAGTAAAATAATGGACTAAAATTATCTGTATTTTATTTGTTAATTTTTTATAATAATTTAGTTATCGCACATCCACTTAATTTTGCAATATCGCTCTTCTACAGAAACCATTGAGGTTAGAATTGTTGGTACAAAAAGTTTGAATCACAACAAGAGAACAAACATATACTTACCTTCACATTTATTGGCATACTTGACACCCTCCTTTTCTTCTGGTCCCGCGAGCACAAACGTAAATATTATAAATAATGGGAACAATTTTCTAACTGCGATAAACATTTTGTTCTCACTTCTCGTCAAAACATTCAACAAATTTTCAGATTCTCCTATGAGACATCAGTAACTGAAATAAATCATTTCCAATCAAAATGTCATTTTATCTTTTCAGTGAAATCTTGTTTATCTTGAACATGCAATTTGTTTACACTCTCAATGTAATAACAAAAAATTGTTGATTGTTTTGAATAAGAACACGTCATCATCTGGTAGGAGTTTCTTACAACTTACATCGCACCCCATGGTACTATAGCTGCAAGAAGAATAATTTCAATTATTTGTTTATTATTACAAAAGATGCAAAACTTGATCACTTTGATTGAAATCAAGCAAATAATTGTTGAAGTTTTGTTTTAGTCGATAAATCAGTATTTTCGATAAATTTTTATTTGAATATTCCCGCCAAATACCTATGTTTTCATTTTTATATTTTGCTCCTTGTCACAATCATAAGTACGACAAGGGCACGAGATTAACTATTCCAGGGGTCGAGACACGCCATCGAATCAAGCTTGCAGGACTGTTTTTTTTAACATCCAAAAAAACATCGGAGTGTGTACTAATCCCAGATAGTAAGGTTATAATAAATAAAACTAAACATTGTCTTTTGATATTCTTAGAAACTGAGACGACTTTTATTTTCAAAACAATATTTTCTCAAAACAATTCTTTGGTTTTATAAAAATCAAAAATCCGCAAGCAATTTTAATTTTGTGTTTTGTTTTTAAATTTTACTTTTCAATAAATTCTGTCTGTCCAAAGATATGTAAACAAATGCAACGTAACTTGTGTAGCCGGTTATTTACATCTGTAAACAAATCAAAACTGATCAAATAAAATATTTATTTATCTTCAATCAGGTTTGTCAGATCGAAAAAAGAACAAATGGAAATGCCAAAGAAATCAAAGAATGCAAAAATCGAACGTAACGAGCCAAACAAAACTGCACCTGCGTTGGAGAGCGAAAAAGCAGTCGACTACTATTTTGACTCATATTCACGTCATGGAATACACGAGACGATGCTGAAGGATCGGGTTCGCACTATCACCTATCGAAATTCCATGTTGGATAACAAACATCTTTTCCGAGGGAAAACGGTCCTGGACGTTGGTTGTGGGACTGGTATCCTTTCGATGTTTGCAGCGAAAGCTGGTGCTGCTAAAGTCATCGGCATCGAGTGCTCCGACATTGTTGATTATGCCAAGGAAATTGTTAAGGCCAACAATTTATCCGACGTTGTAACGATAATCAAAGGCAAGGCTGAGGAGATTGATCTCCCCGATGGCATTGAAACAGTGAGCAACATTTTGATTTGGTGGACAGAAAAAAATCTGCCGATTCTTTACAAGTTAGGGGATTAATACGGTTATTTATTGTATATTAAAAAATAGTTAAAATTATCGTGTTATTCGTTGAGTAATATTTACTAATACCAATTGATTATTACTTTTGAATTAACTTTTTCATCAGATTAATAGTTAGAGCTAACTTTTTACAGCTAAACATTATTGAAGGGATAGTCTATTTAAATTTGATTGTGAATAACATAATGTTTATGGTTTATGAAAAGTATGAAAAGTTAACTTGTAAAACGCTAAGACCTTAACTGGGAATCGATTGATTTTTTTGCGTGTAGTTACTAATTGTATCTTATAAACGATAGTGCATAACTTGTTGAATTTCAGGTGGACATAATAATTTCGGAATGGATGGGTTATTGTTTGTTCTACGAGTCAATGTTGGACACGATCATTTTCGCTCGTGACAAATGGTTGAAGAAAGGTGGTATGCTGTTCCCGGACAAGGCAACGCTTTTCATATGCGCGGCCGAGGACCGTCAAGTACAAGCGGAAAAAATCAACTTCTGGGATGACGTTTACGGCTTCGACATGAGCAGCATGCGAAATTTGGTCATCAGTGAGCCGATGGTGGACTACGTCTATCCCGATCAGATAGTCACCAACTCGTGCTTGATTCGCGAAGTCGATTTGTACACAGTTCAGAAGGAGGATCTCGAGTTCAGCTCGCAATTTCATTTGCAAGTGCGAAGGAACGACAACATCCAAGTTTTGGTTACGTTTTTCAACGTAGATTTCACCAAATGCCACAAGCCACTTGGTTTTAGCACATCGCCGGCGGTACGACACACTCACTGGAAACAGACGATATTTTATTTGGACCACTTTGTGCCGGTGAAGAAAGGCGAGGAGATCAATGGAGTCTTTACGATGAAGCACAATCTGCGCAATTTTCGTGACCTCGACTACACAATTCAGATAGACTTTGACGGTGCAGATGGTTCGATCCACGCTTCCAACACTTATCGCATGCGTTAGAGTTTTCGACATGGACGCACCAGTCAATCACTCACACAGCTCGTTATGTGTGATAAACGACTTTGTTGCTTCGACAGATTATGCTAATGCGCGAAACTTTGTTCTTTTATATTTTTGGTAAATATATGATAACGCTCTATCAATGTTGATCATTATCTTAAAGCGTTTCTCTTTGTTATAAGAACCGTGAATCTGACTTTATGACAGCCGGATGTTTTGATATTATATAGAATAGCACAGTTAGACTTGTGTGTTAAATTCAGGCATTTGCACAAACGACGACGCTTTGGTGAAGAAATGAATGTTAGCACAAGTTTAACTGATGGCGTGGTTATGAGATTATGAAATAATCTATAGAGCTTGATTCAAAGAGTTGAATACTGCGTCAAGATTTTTAAAATTAATTATATGCCAAAAAAATCAAATCAAATGCTTGTTAGGATTCATGTGATATAAACTCAATGCTCAATTGCAGGCTGGAAACTTGGTGTAATAACGCAGAAAAAAATAGACTAGACTGATGTGAAAACAGACAATCGTCAACCTAATGCCAAAGTACAGACATTTTTAAATCACCACCTGTTCAACTTTAATTTTTTTCTTTGATTTTTCTATACGCACAAAGTACGTATTTTGTAAGTTTGTAAGAATAACGTACGAAGCATTGCGCATTTTTGTATTGGTATATTATGTACGAGCCAATTAATTATTATTATCATATAATCAAAACCACGAAATGCATTTCATATTCTTCGTCCATTTCCATGCTAAAAGTGACAAACAAGATAGTCCAAAACGACTATGGAGAAAGAACATTCCGAACTTCGAATGTGATAGAAACAATTTCTAGTTGAATTTTGTACCTTCATCAGCAAGAAAGTATGATTGATTGCTATGTTTCTAAAAAACCTGTATTTTAGAAATAGTGTAAATAAATGTACGATACAAATTTAATTAATCGTCACTATTAATCTATTAATCAATTTCTTATTGATGATTTATTTCTTATCCCCTTTTTTATCTATGGGGGCAAATTGAAACGACATCCATTTATTTTTTATGATTCATCAATTTATTTACATACGCAATTGACTAACAATATTTCTATATCGTTACAGCATCCTTCTATCAATAAAATCAGTTCTTTAGAAATTATTTATCTACAGCTATTATTTAGTCATAAAACAATCAACGGTTCGTCAATTTGATTACAGGCCTTTACCTTTCTTTTGCCTCTCGTTAAATACGATTGAATAATCTTGCATTGCGATGTAATAAAGAGCTAATAGAAAGTTTTATAAAACAGTATTATCAATTCCATTAAAAGTACGTGATTAACTGTAAATAATAATATAATCAACGACCAGAAAACCGCAACGTTTAATGGATTTTCTTTCATCAAATTTCAACATTGAAATATCGAGAACATTGCTAAGACGCGTTAATACCTTTGGTACTAAGCATATGATTCATTCAAAATCTTGCGATGAAAATAATTGTACATCCAAAATCAGATGGATACATAAATAATGAAGCGATACAATAAATAATATAAATAGTGAAATAAATAAAAATCAGTACTCGTCGCGAATGACATGAAACGATCGGGCAGTCCAATCGGTGTGCTTTAGTCGTCGTTCATGATGGCAATGGCAATGTTGATCATGGATTTCAAATCGATCGCAACGTTCGCTTGCCAAAGTTGCGGTCGATTTGAAGCAAAATGAGATGTAAGGGGTACAATTTCAATTTCAACTGTCTCTTACATCTCACTCTCAAACTTATCATTATTTTTGAATTGCGAGGCCTAAACATAAATCTATGCTGCAGGTGGAGGCCGGAGCATCGATCTCGTGGCAGAGGATAGCTTCTGTGATACCAAGTGAGCAATGTTGGACGATTTCTTCCAAACGAACTCGCGAGTTCTGTCGTGATCGTCTGGACTGTCAATGCGCACCTGAAAAGAAAAAAAAACACAAAAAATTGTTATAAAAATAGTCGGTCTCTATTAGTCCAAGAGATAGCGTCACATATCATGTCGGATTGGTAAAGTTGTAGGAAACAAAAATAAATGCTATTTTAAATGTCCCGAATTAAAAATCGGGTGTCTGCCAATTGATTGCCGGAACAAGATGGCACTGCCTATATAAAAATAAGTTAAAAATTAATAAAAATTGTAACTATTTGTAAACATGGCAGACATTTTCAGATGTCTTTCTCAGGTCGTATTAAACACAACAGTCAATGTCTGCCATAATCTTCATGGAACACAGAAGAGGAAACTTATTTTTCGCGCGTTTATGAAAGGGGGTAGCGTTTAGGCTTAGTGCGTACTGGGAACAATTTTTATTTATGAACTCATTTTTTGATCATACGTCGTTTTATATAATATTTTTAATATGTTTTATGTTGTTATGAGAATAGATACGATGTTAACTTTTATTTTATAGAAAAAGTATTTTCATTTTAAAAATTAGTATTATCATTGTCTTTAACGTGTAATTAAAATTATAAAGTTATGATTAAATTTATAGTATACAACGTATAAATTTATCTCCGTGTGACTTACTTATTTATGTTCCATAAGGATCATGGCAGACATTGCCTGTTGTGTTTAATACGACCTGAGGAAGACATCTGAAAATGTCTGCCATGTTTACACATAGTTTCAATTTTTATTAATTTTTAATTTGTTTTTATACAGGCAGACAA
>JAPYZS010001255.1:0-18786 GCA_030522925.1 Trissolcus japonicus | reverse complement strand
TTTCTAAAATTTTGTTAGCAAATGTTTTTTACTAAATAGAACACGTGATTCAAATTTTATGAAATTCTGACATAAACGCCTTTTTGCTAGAACCACCTTCAACTTGAGCCAATTTTTATTGTGTTATTTATTTGTTTTATTTTATATTTCCGACGAGAATTAGAAATCATCATTCAAGTTAGAATTAGTGGCGAAAAATGGAGCGTCTATGTTTTGAAACAACGAGTGTTGTTAAGTTTAATTATATGATAGTTAGTGGGCGAGCGATCTAGTATGGATAGATACACAATGGTGAGCGCGTGTCACTCGAGCTTGGCTGTTTCGAAACTGGTGTGTGAAGGTACACGAACGTTTGTGTGTGTGTGGACCAAGTTGGCTGTGTGTTATAGATTATTCAGCATGTCAAAAGTCAATCAATACGACCATAATAATTTTGTTAATGCGTCGCGAAATTTATATTCAGCGACATTAATTGATCTGACCGATCCATTACACTGTAATTACGCGCAAAATTCACGCCAAACTATATGCACAATCGAAACTTATCATAACCGAAATGCCCGTACGGTGCGAGCCACATTGTGCAAATACATAAATTCAACTTTAATCACCGCGATCGATGCTTAATCGTGATTAATATTATACAATCAAAAATTCAACTCTTCATTGCGACAAGATGTTTATTTTTCCTCGCTTAATTGATGAAGAGCCAATGCTGATCAATGTTCCATTACGCTCGACCAATTGGAAGCTTTGCAATGTTGACAAGCTTAAATGTGATTGGCTGTTTGTTAATTAACTTCAGCCTGTAACTTAATTATCCTCGAGAATATGTTAAATACCATGATTGTTACAGCTTTTTATGTTTGTTTGTTAGTTTCAAAACAATCGAACCACACTGTACAAAATATCAATTGCACCCTATTTTACACGGCAAGAAAACTTGTAATAATAATTCACAAATTTTTGTACATTTTTACCACACTGTATCATGAAGCAGTGATAAAATGCCTACTTTGTTGATTTTTATTGAATTCGTTTTATATTTTAAAATTTTTATTTGAGTATTCAATAAAAAGTATTTAGAGTTTTAGAAATTTTACTCAAGTGTTTGATAAAAATGTGCGCTGTATACCAGCGCGCAGGCGACAAATACGAACTTTTAGGTTAGGTTTTTAAAAGCAATTCATATTCACGAATGAAATCGCCTATAGATAGCGCTGATGCGATGGGAAAATATGGGGAATATAAAGTATTTTGTTCAACTTTAAAGACATAAATAAAAACTTTTTCATTGGAATTTCTTTTTTTTTCTTGACAAAAAGTTATGATATTTAATATTTCATAAAACAAAACATATTTTCTCTATAAAACACATGATTGTAATTCGAATAAATACGTTATGTTAGTTCTTTCACTTCCCATCACGCGGCTCCACCTTAGTTTGCGATCGCGAATAGGCCTTCTTACATTACGATTTACGAGGAAGACCAATGGCTCAGGGACTTTTTTTACTTTTTATATGAAACAGCTTTGTTTAAATAAAATAAACAGAATATCAGGTCCGTAGAATTTGCCCAAACTAATTAGAATGATAACATGAAACCATATTTAGTGTTTGCACGATCAGTTTCGAGTTTAAATAATAAAAAATATTTTGCTTGTTGTAATATAGGAAAAAAATGTTTCGGACAAAAGCAGTGAATTTGTCGGTTGGAAAAATGTTTTGGATGAAAGCATGAGATTGTTTGGGAACGATGTGTGTGTGTCTTACGGACAGATCGAGTCATAAGCTCCTTTGCATATAAAAGTTTATGTTTTTCGTCAACGCAAAATTGAAACACTTATCGTGGGATACATATCACTAGTGGTGCGTTAGATGAAAAATGAAAAATGTACGTTCTATCTGATCCGTAAAAGAGCTTTATCCGCGGTTTCCCGATAACGCTGATAATTAGTTTGATAACCAAATTCACGTATGCACTCAACGTCAGGGCTGACCCGAATTCCATCACCACGCGCGTTTGCATTTCTATGATCCGGCAGCTTTTTTCGCCCGGCCAAATCCAATAGATTTGGTCTCGATAAATCTATTCCGCAAATGGCGCCGATTATGAAACCGATAAAACTTCGCGCGCTTCCATTTTTATTTGTTAAATACGAATTGTTTCCAAGACAATTTTACAATTTGGAAAACCGTCTGTTTATCTCCTAACGATACCCACAATTCACCACTTTTTGAACAATTTTTGATCAAAACAATGGATGAATTTTATCAGTTTGTTTAGATTCGAAATTGTCAAAACGTTTGCATATAAATTGATAAATAACAAATATATAACATGGTTGACCATTTAGAAAAGTTTTTTATCGTACAAATTTCAAGATGCCATTTGTCGTATGTTATTCATCAGCCAGGTCGTGTACTCAGAGAACTATGAGAAGGATTCAATGAAGACACGCCATCGTTGAATCGATGATTATTCCAGTGCTCGACCAGACTATACATTTATTCGTACAAATGGTTTCTTTTTCGCCTCCTTGATAAATGTCGAAGGTTTCGGTGAATTGATAAAAAAAAGTCATTAGATGCGCGTGCGACGCTAAATAATTGAATGACTTCCATTCATCCGCTCCTTTCAATACTTTTCAATCGCTTCTAATTGTGTTTTTATAAAATCTGCATTTCGTGCAATTGGAGGAAGGAACAAATCTGATTAATAAAATAAAACGAACGAATGAAAAATTAAAAAAAAAAAACGAAATGTCTTCAAGACGCATCCGACAGGGCATTATACGATTCTACAATCGCGTTATTACTTTCAGGATCAAAGCTTTTGTAACTTTTGTAATTACATGTTTTACATAAACTGAAATTTTAATTCAAGTTAAATTAAATTATTTAATTTAATTTTTTAATACATTTTATAACAATTATAAGTAATTGTTTGAATATAACTCAGTTATTTGCATGTCAAGATATCTTTGAAAATACCCTTCTGTAATTTTGATAAAATTACACTTCTGTAAAATTTATTGCAAATTTGATCAAATGTTGTTTTCGTACTTGAAAAATGTGTTTACAGAGATGTGTTTTATTGCATGAATATGAAGAGGTCAGTTAATCAACTCAAAAAATTCTTTACTCTGTGTATAAAATGTTGAACGGATCATTTTTCGCACGAGGAAAGATATGTAAAATATCGTTACATTATTTGTTCAGATATACAAATGCACGACGTGCGTCACGAGCGCATTCTCTAAGGTACGTTGGAATTCAAGTATGTAATTTGAATCCCGCCGCTTTAGTTATAATCCACGCAGTTTCGCGTGTCAATGTAGCCGCGGCTTAATGCACGCTGTTTATGTTGCGGCTATTCTCCTTTTAATTAGTCTATTTGTAGAAAATTTATTGATCAACCGCTATGATATAATCGGTCCCCCCGATTATATACGGTCTATTCAATCCGCTATCCATACAAACACGCCAAATATAAACATCATTATATATTCTTCTAATTTTAGATCATTTCCATTATTATTCTTTAACCAATTTCAGACAGTGACAGTGAACGTTATTTTGCAAAATTTTATTATGCACAATTGAATCGACATGGTTTATCAATCCGTCCAAATTCGGTTGATCATAACCACCGCATATCTAATTTCAATTAAATCAAAAATATGCAGACAAATATAAAATAAATATGGAACAAAAATTTCGATAATTTTGCAGCCGATGTAAAAATAAGACAAATTTACAGTTTTGATAATCGTGAAAGCGGGGCAGAAAAATACTGTTGTTTAATTCGAACATCGCAGTCGAGGCTTTGGTGAGCTGTCAATCGATGGTGCTTATCAAAGTAACCATATGCTCGAAGAGCATTATTAATAAAGAGGGGGACCGACCATTTTTGTTGCACCAAATTGTTTCATTGTTTCGTCCTGAATATTTCAAGCCGAGGTAGCTTCTTTTTTGGTCGCTGCAACGTTATTTTCTTTGTGTCAAAACAAAAAAGCTATAAAACAATATAGCCAAGCACATGTTTACTTGCCAAATAACTGAACTTGAGTTTCATTAAAAGGGTTTTAGATGTTTACAAACGTGTAATTACACATTTTGTACCAGCGTGAAATTTCACGTGGTGATAATAATTAAACAAAAATTCATCACGGAATCATATTTGCAATTTACTCATTTTTGCTCATTAATTATATTATACTAAATTAATCAGTTCAAACTAAACTGTTAAACACTAAAACCTGAATTAAACAACGATTAAAATTAAAATTTGCAATAAAGCAAAAGTTACATTTATTATAAACATTTATTATTTTGTATGAAAAATATTAACTTTTGTTTAAATTACAAATTATAGTAAATAATAAAATTGATATAGATAATTAGACATTTTTTTCATTGAAAAAAGGTCAAAATGATAACAGTGCATTATACACAACATATTTTCAAATGAAATGTTATTTTACAATTCCGACTTTAATTTTCAATTCAAACTTGAAAAGTACAACGCATTTCTACTTCGAACTGAATTCAAGCAAATGTGCTTGACTTTTTCGCCTTTTTCACAGCGTTCAAACGGATAAAAATTAAGTAATTGGTATAAAAAATTGGACCGAAAAAAAAAAAAAAATTGAAGGAGAAAATATCAAATCGCATTGTATATTTTCTTTATCTGTTTAGCGCATTAAATTGAATTGACATGACAAAATGTGATTTCACTGATGAATTTGTCAAAGTAAAGTGAAATGAACGTCAACAATGAACTTATGAGTTGACGATTTGAACGAATCAAAGTAATTGGACGAATGTCGATTCGTTATATTCTCGCAGTCGTTGCACGACGCAGCGGCAATCAAACCATAAACTTACATCGTAATTATAGATTTACGCTCGGGGGCTTCGATCACTCTCTTCGATCAGGCGTTATTTTCCCACTAATCACAAAAAAAGTTCTGACGAATTTTTCATCGCGTGTTTCAATCGCATTATTTATTCAGCAACACATGTTTGTTTTGACGTCTTCCCAACTTCTATATTATATTTATTCCCATTATTACATCAAATATAATAGACTCTTTTTCCTCTCTCGAAGCTCAATATTTGTTTAGGATTTATGTACACGGATACAATTTCTCATATAAAATCAAATCGTATAATCTCCGTCGAATATAACAAATAACCCAGTTTAACTAAATGGATTTTCATATTGCACGCAAATGAATTTTTTTTTAAGTGCAAGACCAAATTTGTGGCTTAAAAAATTGAAAAAAAAAAAATGCAAGAATCAGTTAAAACATTTATCGTGCGAAAAAGTTAGCGTAACGATGAGGAGCAAAGTTTTAATTGGTTTTGACCATTAGTGTGGGGTTAAAAATGAACGAATCGTTGATTATGCAAACAACCTTTTCAATTTCTTGATTAAGCATGAAAAAAAAATGTTGTTAAACATTTTTGCAAAGATAAACAATAGGAATTCAAAATTAGGTTTGCAAAAAAACGAAAGGTTTACCTACACTTGGAGACAAATGTTTTTTTTTTCTTTTCGGATCATATAAAAACCAAACAGGAAAAGTAACTTTAAATTCGGGGAGTGCTTTTATCGCACTAAATATAAATACAATGAAAAAAGGCATGTGCACCTGGAGCGTGTGTATGCACAATTCACAAGAGCAAGTTCAACTTTCAAGTCGCTGATCAATTTGCTCGTCAATTATTCACCGCTTGGTTTTCAAACTTTCAAACTGGCTTTATAAGAAGAAGTCGGCAACGGAATTAACGCTAAACTCCGCTTTCAATATTAACCAATTCTTTTGATTTGCTTAGAGTGTGGCGCATTTACCTTATCGATAAATTTTCGATGAAATCACCGGCCGCGAGTGCATGGCTTCACACTCGACTTCCAAATTTTCGTCCTCTTTTCACCGCGAAATCCGGCCAAAAAACACTTCCCCATCTCTTATTCAACTCTTCATTTAAGAACATTTTGTTTGGACATCACACTTCTTGCTTGCTCCTAAACTTTTTTCCTTCTCATGAATTCTTTTTTTTTTAATAGAATTTATATGAAATCAAAATTGCTTGTTTCAATGTGTTGGGTTAATTTGTTTTTGGAATAAAAGGAAGAGAGAGAGAGAGAGAGAGAGTAGTATTGCATCGCATTTTGTATATCGTTTGCAACTTGTAGGCGAAGGAATGGATAAGATGCAAAGCAGCTTAACATAAGCTAAGACGACTGTCAGTTACTTGCGGCGAATCTCGAAAAGTTCTTTGCTCGTAAAGGATACACAGATTTGGATAGGCCTGACAACGAAACTGAAACTCTTTTAGAATTTTACAAGAGTAACCTTTTTTTAATTAATCAATTTAAAAAATTAATCGTGGCAGACAATAAACATATATCATGTATGTTGTCATGTATGTAATATGAACCCATATATGGCACTATTTCTTTTGTATGTGCCATTTATTTCTTTTTGTATATAAAATTTCATTTGCACTATGAAATTATTTTGAATGAAAAAAAGGCTCATTTCATTTACATGATCAGAAGAAGCTAGCAGTTTTAAAATTACCAGTAACTGATCTATAGTTGTTAAAATTGTTTGATCAAGATGATAAAATTGGAACGCGGAAGATGTTTAATTGTTAGGCGAACTTAAATTCAGGTCTGGCACTCATGTGTGCTCCTTGGCACACATTCCCTAATAAAGAGCGACGTTCAATATGTTGGAATTCAAAGTTACAATGACATTATGACAGATGTCTTGTTGTATCAGTCTGAGTTTTCGTTTCATATATAATATAGAGAAAAGTCGTGAGAGTTTTATCTGCACATGCGTTTCTTTCATTTTGATTTGCACATTCACATATTGATATACACAGAAGGAAGCTCGCTTTTAAAAACTCATCCGACTTTCTGAAAACTCTTGATTCGTAAACAAAACTTCTCGATACCATCAAGAAACTCGGGGACGCTGAAAAAAGGCGCCTTTTCCACAAGTTTCTTATTAATTTTGCATGTACCGATTTACGGAGCTTTTTGTCCTTATGCCGAACTTTTGATACTTTTCAGTTTTACCGGATCATGACCTCGGAGGAGAAAAGTTGAGCTCTCTTTATCGGGGCAAATGATAATTGGGCCTGTTTATATATTTTAATTTTTTTGTCTGATCTCACGACAGAGATGCAACCGATGGGGAGAACAGACCCAGGCAAAAAGAAATATATATGCTGCATATATGAAACATATATTTGGCATTTATGCAAGCATATATGCGGCATATATGCAAATATAAATAGAATTTTGACATATATGCAACATATGTGCACGCATTTATGGTATAGCGCCATATATGGAAGCATATATGCAGACATATATGTATTATATATGTTACCATATATAATACATATATGCCACATAAATGGCTGCATATACGTTACATAAATGCAGCATATATGACTACACATCGATTATATATATGTAATATATTTTTGCCGGGGAGAAAACAAAAAACAAAAAAAAAAAGAAATGATTCTCCGACTGATGGTATCGGATTATTTTCATTGAGGCATTGACTGTCGAATGGTCGATGCTTGACGGTAAAAGACTGGCCAATAACAGAGCCGTGCTCTGTACGTTCCAAACGTCAAGTCTAATTACAAGCGCTGATTCTGTTGCGCATCCATAACTTTGTCGTATTAAAATGCTTCCGTTTGGTTGAGTGCGGTTCGATTTCAACTCGGCAAGGTACACGAAATTGTTCCCCCAAAAATAACACTTTCCCATACAAATTTCTCATTCACTTGGCCCATTGTTTTGGGCAAAATTATTTGTATCCTCTAACAATATATGTTTCGTTGAAAATAATCGTCAATGCACATTCGTTATCGCGAGCAAAAAGAGAGATCAAGTCGAGCATAAAAAAGTTTGGCCCCGAAATTTGTGCAACGCGTGGAACGTGGTCTGGGGTAGCTCTATAATATCATAATCAAACAATGCTGATTCTGACAGGCAGAACCTATCGATAATCAAAAATCATCGCAGCTTCGATCGGGTATTTTTAATTTGATATTAAACTATTCAAGAACAATCCTGGTTGGGAGTGAATTATCGCGGATTCACATTGACGATGAAACAAACTTTGGAAACAAAAAGCAAACTTTGAAAAAAAAAAACGTGGCCCATGATGACTGGGCGGAAGAATTCAACTGACGAGAGAAATGTTATCAAATTGTTGATACATGATATGCATGGGCTGACGGATAGTTTGGTGACAAAAAGTTCGCCCAAAAAGGGACGGCGAGTTTGAAAACTGTGTTAATTAAAATTATGACATTTTGAGCTGTTGAACATCAGGCTGTTCGAGCCGTTGTAATTGTGTGTACTTTTGCGAGAGCAAAGGGATACATTAACAGCGTGCCTATAAAACATGCACGGTTTGTAATTTGAGCAGTCGCTTAGCGTACGTCCACTGGCGCCCAAATTATGCATGTTCAGTTGCTAATGCATCGCCCGAAGCAATCGACTTTGCATCAAAAGTATTTTTCCAAAATATTTTCCTTTCTTTTAATTTTGAATAGTAGGGTAAAAGCAATTTTCAAATAAGACTTTTTTTGAGCAACAGTATTTTGAGTTTTATTGTTTAATACATGTTATTTATTATTTATTTATTATTTAAGTTTATAATTTAATATAATATTATTTTTATTAATTTATTTAATCGTTGATAATGTTAATTTGTACTTTTTCGTTATTGTCAATTTGTAAATTTGTAATAAATTTATTTATTGAATAATTTGAATAACGATCAATGTTTAATCAATTTGTATAGGGTCAACCGAGCTAAGAGTGACAAATTGGGGTAAATGTGACACCTTATATTTTATACGAATTAATAAACCCTTAAGCAAATTTAATTGTTCATTAATCAATAATGATTCTTGAGGTTAATTAAAAAGATGAAAATTACGAATGATAAAAAATTTATTTGATGTGTCATATTTACCCCAAGGTTTCATCCTTACCACGGTTGACCCTATACAAATTAATTAAACATTGATCGTTATTCAAATTATTCAAAAAATCAATGTATTGCCAATTTACGAATTGACAATATTTGTAAAAAAGTAAAAAATTAACTTGAACAACGATTAAATAAATTAATAAAAATAATATTGGTCCTACAGCATTTTGCTACACTTTTTTTTGAAAAAAAGTCTATAAAAATAAAATGAAAATAATATTGACACGTTTTTCAAATGGAACGTTTCACATATAACCTTTGGCTACTGAATGGTCAAAATAATATCAGTGATGATTAAATCTTTGAAAAAAATTACTTGCTATACTATCAAGTCACTTTTGTGCCATTGTAGACTCTGGTGCCCTACAAGCAAACAAAGTGGTCCAACTATTGAACATGACAAAAACCCGACTTAGAGAGAATGTTTTGGTGAAAAAATAAAGGGAATCTTATATTAACGATATTACTTACACGATAGTCACTTTACTTAAAATTAACAACAATATGAGTTATATGATTCTAGATCAGACCTTTTATGGAAATCAATGACACAGGTAATAACGTTTCGAAATAGACGACACATTTTCAATGCAAATCATGTTCCTAGGTGACAAAATGACGGTTGTAATAAATCTGCTAAATTTTATATTTTAACACATAAATTTTTCAAAATCTGAACCATATTTGCGATTTTACTATATTTATGACCTGATTTAGGTCCATTTTTAAATTTGAATCGTCAAACAATTGTCTTTTTGACATATGAAAATTCACTCGACTCTTTGAAAAATGAGGAAAATAAATTAAATTAAAATTGTGTCTTCAAAAATGATTCTTTTCGTGAAAATCATACACAGACAATTCTTACGACTTTAGAAAATCTTTACTGTTTGGTTATTGTTAGAATGAAACACCAACGCTGCAACTTTTTCATATTTTTTCTGAAAGTAAACTCAGAGACATTCTCGTTATTTATTACATGTTGTTGAAATCAATAGATATTGGTCTGGAATATCAGACACGACATAAAATAATCGTTTAATATTTAAATATTATTATTTATTTTTGTTCTGAATTTTATTTGCAGTGTTTGCAGTCAACCGGCGTGTCCAGACTCGAGTCTTTGGGCTAGTACATTTCTAAACTTATTGATAAACATAGGCGGGGTTTAAGGATATGAAATTATTTGTGAATTGTTTTTTGGTACGAGAAGAGATCGGGGTCAGGGTGGAACCGGAGAATAAAGAAAAGGTGGAAGAGATTACCGTGGAGGATTTATACATTGAACGTAACAAGAATTATGGGATCCTCATCATATATAGCTAGAGGTAGTTGGCTCGCGTATACGTCAGCCTCGATCTACATGTGAAGGCTTATCTGACGACTTCTACCCGCTTTAATCTGACTGTTGCATTTTCAAGCTTCGCTTCGTCTGCCCCAACCCCCATCTCTCTCTCATTGTTCGACCAATCAAATTAAACTAACGCGCTGCTTCAACAAATTTTCCTGATCAAGCTTTACTAATTTAGTACTTTTCGTTGCGCAACCTCTCTGCTCTGCTTTTCGATATGATCAAATCAGCTTTTACCCAAGAAACAATATATTTTCCAACCAGATAAAGTATTTCTTATCAAGTTGGTTCAAACCAATCTTTACATCGCAATTTCAACATTAATTTTTCAAACTAACGCCGCACTTTCTTTTTCTTTTTTTTTTTTTAATTTGATAATTACAGTTTGCTGTCTATAATCTGAAATGGTATTAATTTTGATAGAATTCATTTAAAAAGTCTCACTAAAGGATAACACGGCATCTGTCCGATTTCGGCCGACTTTCAAGTTGCAAATTGAAAGGCATACACTCGTCCAGCTCATTATGAACTATGTTAACTCACATTTACGCTAAAACATAGCAAATAATATGACTGGGTAGCTGCCGCTATTGGCGCCACTTCAAATGCTCTGGAAAAGGTATAACTTTTGAATCCACTCAAACTTGTCGCTGGTTGTTCAGTTGGGATTATGCTGATCATTTAGATCAGTGAGATCAGAGCAACAGGAAACAAAATATTTATTTAATAAACCTGGTAAAAAATGGACATTCAAAAGCAGCCCCCTTTCAATCTGCAATACAACTTTTCAACAAATAACGTTTTATGAAACAATCGAACAATTGATTGTTTCAAGTTGAATGGAGTGTGAAATTTAATTCAATTCAAAAGTACAAGCTAAAAATCTTTTTGGGTTAAAATTTGTTTTGTTATATTCTTGTAAACCCGGCCAATCAGTCTGGTTGAGAAATGAATGAAATTTTCCAACAAAATCAACCCTATATTTCGAGAGGAAAATACAATCGGATGATAGAAGCAAAACAATGGCAACCTTTATAGTATTAATAAGGTTATCGGTTTACAAAAACATAATCCCGCTGAGCCGACCAACGCGCTCTTTTCCTTTCCTGTGATGTAACTTTACAAAATTAACTCTACTCGAATGTTCTCTTTTAATAATATCGTGAATAGATTTCCCTCGCAATTTATTAATTATTGTTTGAAAACAACACGGGATTCAATTCTCTCTTAGTCATTTTGTTGAACAAAAAAAAAAAAAAAAAAAAAAAAAGAGAACAGAAAATTAATAAAAAAAAAACTTACGTCCGTAATACGGTTGTTTCAAGAACAAACTGGATCTTTGAGACTCACCTGAAACAGAAATAAGGGACAAATTATTTAATATATTGTGCGATTAAATATTTTATAGATAAATAATTAAAAAAAGGCGCAGATTTACAGCAAGTAATGAGGTGCACCGAGGTGGATGTGCTTGACGTATTTTTCGTTATGCATGGAATACGTGAAACACCCCGTGGCACTGGGTTACATAATGCCAGTGGTTTATGATTAATAAACGAATGAGTGGCAAGTTAGTTTCGTAACATTTATCCAGGAGAATGAACAAAAAAGAGTACGTAAGGCAAAGTGATAGGAAAACGTATAATCGATATCAACAAACTCATCCTAACTAGAATCCGGATGAAATCTTAATTTTAAAAGTTGTTTAACTTTTTCTTCAAATTTAACAAGTTGAATATTTTCATGATTAATTCATGGTTCTAATAATTTCAAAAAATATGCTATTCCAACTGGGTTTCACGCAATTTTAAACTGAATACTAATTTGAAATTCAAACAATGATTTAAAATTAAAAAAGATATTAATAATCAAAATGACGGTTATTCTGTATAAAAATTCCGTATAACCCGAATAAAAATTTATACATGTGCCCAAAAATGTCACATAAATCGATCATAAATCGTACATATATAAAACATAAATGGCACATATATGGAACATAAATGTCACATATATGGTTCCATATTTGTGACATATATGGCGATCCATCTAAAGAATCCATTTATGTACCGTACTCAAATACATAAATGTCCCATTTATGTTTTATATATGTGTCATTTATGTTTCATATATGTGCCATATATGGACCCATATATAAATTTTTGCTTGGGAAAAGACGACCTTGGGACGGAGCGTCGCATTGACAGTTTTGAATTTGAAGCAGGTCATAGTTTTCGGGCAAATTATTTGGCAGCGTTTAATAAGCAAGAATTGCACTTTGCGCACGCAGCAAAATCGAATATGCATTATTGTATAAATACTTTCATTCGTGAATAACATATAAGCGTAAGCCGAAATACGTCTGAGTCGATAGATTTGCGTATGAGCACGGCATACTGAATGACCGTCTATGCGATATGCAAATAGAATGAATTTGATTCATAGCAAACTCATAACGGGATTTATATTAAGGCATCCATGTGTGCGGGCGTTTTAGTTGAGCGTGCAACGTCAGACGAGAAGAAAGGACGGAAAAGCAACATGCGAATTTCATAACGCGCGCAGTGGAATCGCAGATTTCGAAATTCAGATTTCGACAAAATTTGTTTACATATACCCCGGCGCGCGACCATAATAAATTCGCTCGTATTGCGATTTTCGGCTTTGTGTGAGTGTTACACGCTACAACACATCATTCCGAGATTGAGGATACGTGACTGAAATGAATTTCGATGTTTAAATTATCACGCAAGCAATATACCTACGGTTGCGTGCGTGATGGCCGCACCTTCTTACGTGCTGGGTGTGTTGCCGCACGCAGTTTCAAATTAGCTTATTTCGCTCACCCCCACCCCTCCCGTCTGATTATACTTTTTTATTAACCCGGCTACCGTCCGTATGTCCGACATGTATACATTCATGAGTCCAACAAAGCAGGCCCGCCCCCTCCTAAATAATGATTTACCTTCGTTTTCAGTTTACATCATTGTTATTTTATGCCCGGTCGAAAAGGGAGACTAAACGCCACCCCATTTTTTTGTTATCAACTAGTGTTATACAAATGGCTCAAGGTGGATCAGAGCATTCAAAGAGTGAAATACGACTAAATCTTGCTGTCAATAACGGGTCTTTTTTAGTTTTCCCCAAATCACATGTGGCCGACGCTTTTTTGTGTAATTAAGGCTGCCTAGACCAGTCGGTTGGAACACAACAATTTATCCCCAAAACTTGGGGTACTTTTTTTTGGTAATCAATATAATTCATGGTTGAATCATGTTCATGGAAAATTAAATTTTTTTTTTCTTCTGTCAACATATTCTGAAGACATTTGACATGAGCGTCCACGCAGGATTAAAACAATTCGGTAGATTGATTATTTAATTATTATTATTAATAATTTGAATAAATATGTGTCAATTGTTATAAATTGAAAGAAAAGTTTCAAGCGAGTTCAAATTTTGTGGTCAGGTTCATAGATTCAGCCTGATCGAAACGTGAACTAACTAGTTTGGTCGAATCTTAAAATTTGGAAGTATTAATGAGCATATCAAATTCGCCAACTCGCGCGCAGCTGGTCCCCCCCAAAAACTGATGACAAAGTGAGCGTTAGAGTTTTGCATTCAAGAGCCCAGTTGCATACGTCATTTTCCAAGTTGAATCAGTTGCAAATGAATAACAACTGTGTCCTGGCTTTATTATACACCGCTAAATTATCTATTATAGTACAACTTAAATTATCTTGCAACAACGTAGGAGCCACTATAAGGAGACTAAATTCGAGCATCAAGTTTATGAACCGTTAATGAACAAGACATGAATGAATAATGTCGGCGCAGGGAAGATAAAATGCGACAAAATATCTGGCCCAGATATGTATATTCAAATTTTGTCGCAGGCAAAACTTTATTTAAAACAAAGTTACACTTTATTAGCTAGACTTTTGTTCTGGGTTTTGTAAAAGTGTAATGGCTCTGGTATCGAGCAAGAAGTGTCTTGAGACCTTGGTGGATCTTTTATATCTATACATCAGCTTGGACATTTAGTAATGGTTTCATTTCTCGGCGAACCAAGTTCGTAGCAACTCGGTTACGGATTTACTCATGCATACAATTCATAATATATGAGGTGGCGCCACTTTATATTTTCTCTGATTGAAGTTATAAAAGTTATCGCACGCGTGTGACTCCTGCAAGTATAACCTGTTACTCATAGTATAGCGCCACATACAGATAAATATAGGTATACGTATACGACCGAAGTGCATTATATTTAGACTCTTACATGTGGAATAATTCATAAACGCGTGACACCGTTTACACAGCGGGATTCGTGTTTAATGCCCATACGGAATATACCAAATCTTGTGTACGTGCCATTTAATTAATCACCCCGCTGAATAAAAGATGCCTGATGGATTATTAATTTATATCATTTTAAATAATTTCGGCCCGTAATTATGAGTAGTGCAATTTTTGTGTGCAATTTTTTTTAATCTGCAATTCATGGAAATACCCCCTTAGCTCATGGTATTCAATTTCGGTTTAAGGATCCTGATTACCATCTGCAAAAAGTACTTGGAACGAATTTTTATCATTTGATAAAATAAAAAGTTTGTGGAACGCAAAAAATAAAAAGGTAGAATTAGTGATAGCAATGCTATCACAAAAATCGACGAGTGTTTTATGATATAATCGCGAGATGGTGTATGTACAAGAGAACTTTGGAGCCTCTATAATTTGTGCGATTATTTCATATAGCTATTACACGCGATCAAAGTTGTACTAATATGGAGATATAATGAAATGAGAAGAGGTATCAAAAAATGGGTCATTTGATAATCATGATAAACGGCGGGCTTGTCGACACCAGGTTAACCAAAAAGTGTCTGGCGTGAAAATTAAAATATTAAACCCGCCGACGACATTTAAATGTTAATTTGCCATCGCGTTCAGTTTTACATGCAACACCTTTTTCCCCAGCGCCATAAACAAGTTTGAACGATGCCACAATGCGCCATTTGTTTTAAACAATGATACGTAATACCCGGCTCATTTTTCATCGAATGACTAGGGGTTCTGATTCTAATTAATTTAAACATCTCCAAACGTCCTGTAATACGACCCGGGCAACGAGCTATAATTATTACGATAATTAATATGTTGCAAATAAATGATGAAATTTTCGAAAAAAAAGCACCCAGATCGATACAGCTTGTTTTGTATGCAAATGAGCAATTCTTTGTGAGGTTCTACGTCCATCATTAACGCGCCGGTGTATATTTTATGTAAATCATTGATATCTCTGCAGTGATAATATTTGATTAAAATTTTCATTCAGCTCTGTTTTTTTAATTATTATCTTATTTAATTGTAATTTTATTCTTTCACTTTTCCGTTTGTATACAAAAAGCACTGTTTTAATACAACAATATTCTTCGAAAACTTTTTGGTATAAGAATACGTCTCTTGTTTTTGTGAGCGTTTGCTTCATGCGAGCGAATTATTAATTGAAGTGTAAAAAGTCGCGGAAATTTATCTCTGGTTTAGGTTAATTTTGCTAATTTGAAGAATTCAAAATGGGAAGTTGAGAAGAAGAAAAATTATGATATATGTCAAATTACAAAGCGTACGTAGATACGAATTCAAAAGGAAAATTTGCCGAGCAAGGAGATTTTGGAATATAATGCAAAATGAAACTTGGTGCACTCGAGGGTAATACGCGTACAAAGAGACGCTTCGCTGAGACAGCGGGATAGAATAAAGTGCAATAATATATATGAAGTCATCACTACTTTAATTGTGCCCGAAGAAAAATATGAATAATCGACTGTATCGTGAAAGAAATGTCCATACGACACTCGGAACTTGATAGTTTTAACCACGCATGGATCTTCCAATTGTCCTTAAATTAAAACCGTGACAATTTCAATGGAAAAATTTGGTTTCATTAATTTCAAACAGTTTTGATAGTCTCTGCACATGGAGAAATGTTGCCCCCCAACAAACTTTTATTTTTTTATGACTATGGTCATTTCAAACCTTTGTACAATTTGCAGGAAGTGAAGTTGCAAGACTTTAGAAACATCTCTTAGAACAGTATAATAAATTGTTCACTGACTAAAGTAGAGACAGTTGGAATAACAGTTAGACTAAATTTAATGTCAGTGCATTGTTCAATCTTCCAACTGATTATTCAAATTAATTATATTGGGTCAAACAAAATCTCAAGTTTTTCACTGTAAAGAATGATGGGTTAGAAAAAAAAACGTTTCAAAGTGTTTAAAAAGTGACTTTAACAATTAAAAAGAAATTTGAAATAAAATGTTTTTTTAAAAAATTGTTTCCTTGGCCCAACTGCTCCGGTTTGGTTTCATTTTAGAAATAATGTTCAATAACTTGTTTGTCAAATATTGAACCTAGAAAATGAAGAACTGGAGTGGGTATTTGCTGTTGATTCGAGAGTGCAGTATCGGAGCTAAAATTATGATGATTATAATGTTGGGGGCTGATATAGTATACATCCCAGGTGAGAATGACTGTGTGTAAAAATAAACAAGCGCGCGGGCAGAGATAGTTAGAGCTAGAGAAAGCTGATACGTATTTGTATAAATGCAGGATGGCTCACGAGGAATACTAATTGCTCCATTGATCGTGTCCTCGTTACGTCAATTATTATCGAGCGAACGATTAACGGAAGCGCAGTTGCGAATACACGAGTCGATCTCGTTGGCGCAGCAGCGTAAACCCAGCTAATTGCCAATTCGAGCATAACACGCCGAACTTTACCTTAAACCCGATAAAAGATTCGTTTGTCAAGTCGGCGGATTCACCCGGTGCGTTTCACTATTGCTCTATTAATTGCAAGTTAATCACCTTTACAGCATCGTCAATAAACCCTGCTTTACATCTTGAACGTCAGCACAACTCCTCCAATTCTTTGCTCAATTTCGTCAGCATAAATTTTGCAGTTCGAATCATCCTTTCAACTTTCAAATTTACCCCTATTCAAATTTGTCCAAAAAACTTTATTCTATCCCCAATTTATGTGGTAAATTTTTTTTTATTTGTCCTCTATCCGTCATTTTCAGTTGAATCAACTCTTTCTCTAAATTTTTACAACATTTCTACGTACTTTAGAACCAACTACGATTTTCTTGTTTATCTATTTTGATTGTAACATTTGAATTAGAATTACCTTACAAAATTTAATACCCTCTGTTTTCAATAACTTCTATAATTTTAGCCGAAGCCACATTAGTAATTTCAAATCAACATTTCAATGTAATTAAAAATTGGTATGGTAAATTTATGATAACCAAATATCATCAATTGCAGTTTGCTTACAATTGTAATCCGAGTGTTCAATTGGGAACAATTTAAGGAACTTTATTAGACGTTGAAACAAGCAGTTAATTGTTAAAAAAAAATAAATTGTGACTCAAACGTGTCTACTTTTATCAAGACGTGCGAGCAAAAGTGACTTATTGATTGGCGTGAAACCTCCCAATTTCTTAATATATTCTGATACAGTTACCCGATCAGGTACTTCGTTTAGTTATACATCCTGTACAGGTAACTCAATTTTCATAAACCGTTTATTCTTATTATACAATAATTCTTACATTTAAATATAATTATCTTTTTTTTTTCGTGTTTCTGAAATTGTTACAAAAAATAGAACGATTAATATTTAATGACCGAGGGATTGTTGTCAAACTGATGTTTACTTGTCCTGGCGATCGATTAGATATATTTCGGGCGCAGAAATAGCCGCGGGCAAGTACTTTTAAGCTATCTGTATGACCTGTATAGGTTTATCGAAATAAAGCAGCGATAATAATTGATGATCGCTCACGACGTGAGGCAGTAAAAAATAAACAGCGCGACATGCACAAATGTATCTGCCGTTACATCATGCATTAGTCATTTTCGATGCAATCCCAGATGCTGATCAATTTTTAGCGCGCGGCACAAAATTGGCCGCCGCTTTTTGCTGTCGCGCACAACCGGCGCTATTTTATTTCGTCGCATCGATTACGATTTTGCAAACAACCGGGCTAATACGTAATGAAGCGTGTCATTAAATTAATTCAACTTATGATGCCCGATTCGTCTTCAATGGTCGTGAGAAAACTCGCTGTACACCAAGCGTGTCGCATGAATATGAATGTAACTGAAGACGTGCCTTTGCCAATCTCGTTCAGCTCTTTAAATCTGATTTAATAGTTGAAATTACTCCGTCTACGAGACAGCCGGGTATCGCAGTAAAACAAGGAGGATAACGAAAAGAAAAACCCTAGAAAAAATTGTTTCCGGGCCCCACAAGGGCATGCCCTGCAAGTGAACCGGGCCCTTCAAAGGCGATTCATGGGCTATAACACGGGCCTTTCT